>PVLD010023165.1:0-27958 GCA_004027595.1 Dinomys branickii | reverse complement strand
TTGTGCTCCAGTTCCCGTTTGTTCCTTGGCTGGATCCCTGGGAGTTGCTGTGGCTCTGATGTGGGTGCCGATGCACCCCACCGCTCCCCACTGGCAGCCGCCCACAGAGTGGAGAGGCAGGAGGCCACAGCCTCGAGGCAGGCATAGAGCTGGGTGTGGTAGGATGTGTACTGGCTGCTCTGGCTCCACCTTGCCTCCATGCTCATCTATTTTTGTGTTTACTCTTAAAGTTTTGCCTTTACTGCTAAAAGTACTTAAACTGAGAAGAAAAACAGTGTGACAGATAATTCTTAAGAGAAGTGAAACAGTAAACACAAGAGGGATGTGTTTAAATTCAAAATTAACTAAAGAAATATAGATTAAATCAAGAAAACACTAGTTCTGGAAAAGTTTATTGAACAACAGATTACATCCAATGCTGGAGAAGGTCCAGGCACCCATATACATTAGTAGTACAACTGTAAGCTAGAAATAGACTTTGGCAAATATCGTTGGGAAATATGTTTTATATTTTCAAACAATTCAATCTGGCAAATCCCCTCAAAAAACCACAATATAAAAAAATATTTCTATAAGTGACTAAACTTTTTGAGCTGGGCATGGTGGCTCACGTCTGTAATCCCAGCACTCAGGAGGCTGAGGCAGAAGGAATGTTGTGAGTTCAAGATCAGCCTGGGCTCCAAAGTGAGCTCAAGGCCAGCTTGAACTGCATAGCGAGACCCTGTCTCAAAAAGACAGGAAAAAAAACCTTAAAAATATTTTTTAAATTGTTTTAAAATCTTTATTAAAAGTCCACACAAAACAAATGACACAGCTGTTCAGCCAACCAGTAGTAAATACATGTATACATGAAAAGTCTTTCCTACATGACTATAGTTACATAAATTATAACATAGTCATTCCGAGGAATAGTAAACAGTCACTAAATTTCTTAAGACAATAGAAGATAAAAAATATAGAAACCATATATACAGTATAAGTACAGAACGTTCTAAATTATTTATTTCATTTTAAAGTAGTTTCAAATTCACAGAAAAGATAGTAAAATTTCCTTAAACTGCATCCCATTTTTCCTATTGGTGACACTCCTTTAGCCTAGTAAGCCCACATTATTATTAAATAAAATCACTACTTTATTCAGACATCTTGGGTTTTTCCTGAAACGTCTTTTTTGTGTTCAAGCACCGCATGTGGGAAACCATGTTACATGTGGTCATTGTGTCTATGTTCTTGGCTGGGACAGTTTCTCATACTTGTTTTTAATGATCTTGACAGTTTTGTGAAGTGTTCATCAGGCATTCCACAGGACATTACCTAATGGAAAGCTGGTGGGTGTTTTTCTCATGATTAGACGGGGGTGATGGGTTTTAGGAAGACCACAAACTACAGTGCCATTTGTAACAACACATTTAATAGAAGGCACTGAAAAAATACAAATAATAAAATGTTAACAGCAGTGATGTTTTGATAATGAGGGACCATGGAGAATCCTTTCCCCCTTACACTTCCCTAAGTGATCCTTAAAAACATGTCATTGTAGTCATTTGTTATGACTCCAGAAGGAACCATGTAAATCCCTGTAGTTAAAAAGTGAGCAACACTAGAAATATGCCCATCTGCCGTCCTTCCACACACACACAGAAATGGGATGGTCACACTCGTCTACCAGCTGGCGTTCTCCTCCATGTCACCAGCAGCCGCGCAATGGATTTGACAGCTGTTGAATGACTTCTAGGTACCAGCACATTATCTAGGACGAGGACTAAGGATAATTTATTTGTGAGGTTGTAACACTACTGACATCTTTCTTATATATGGGCCATCATGTATCTAATGCCCTTATGGATACAAAAGGGAAGGATCCAGTTTATAAATCTCATCAGTCTGGAAAGAAAACCGTGTGGAACTATCAGGTTTTCTTAAAGGTGCAAAATAGTGAAAATAACAAGATAATTTATGCAAAAGTATATGATTTATACATTATAATACAAGCATCATTTTAAGCCCAGAAAAGTATGCATCAGTGTATAATTTTATAAGGGGGAAAGAACTGAAAGGGAAATGACTTATTGTTCTTTTTCTTTTCTACTTAAAATTCTCAGACAGTCTTAGCCCAGTGGCACATGCATATAATCCCAAGGACTTAGGAGGCTACAGCTATCATTCACAGTATAAAGTTTATCACAACCATCTTTTACTACTATCCAAACAGGTCCTAAATGTTAATGCAGTAAAGCCTTAAGCCAAAAATGCATTTAAAGAGTTAAATGAACCACTAAACAGTATATCAAATAAATCATAGTTCCAAAGAGTAGCCCCTAAAAACTTCAGTAAATTTCAAATATGATATACAAAGATTATAACTTTATAATTCTCTTTTAAGAATGTCAATGTCATTTTTTGTGTTCTGTTCCTTTTTACTTGAAACTAAACTTTCCATATTCCCTGCACCTCTCTCGCCCCTTTGCTACTATTATTTTGAGAAGGATGTTCATGATAAGCCCTGAAACGGAAGGGAGAGGCTTCTTACCCGTAACTGAATTAATTTACCCAGACTGTTCAAACAGCTGCAGAGACAAAGTATCCAACTGTGAAGGATCTGTGCCTTCATGTTTCTTTGCCTTTTAACAAGCTGTTTTCATACACATATCTCAAGGGAATCTGGAAAGGAACACATCCAAGAGTCCAAGCCAGAAAAGCAGCCTTCAACATCTTCACAACTACTCAGAAGCTACAATAAACACTGGGTTCCTTGTAATACTGTGATTCACATGTCTTATATTGGCACCTCCTGGACTCGAAAAATGGCAAAGGCGCTCACGTTTGCCGTTCAACTCAACTTGTCTTAGTTAGAGAAGGCAGGCCTTTGTTAAAACACCAGTACAATACATTGTGTTGAACAGATAGCACCTTTTAACCCTCTGTCCTTCCGTTCTACTTCAGCACAATTTTCTCAAAGAACATACAGCAAAATACAGAGCACCAAGGAAGTGAACACCTGGAAGGAAGACGCAGGTGAGGGTAAGAGGGTCAGGTGGATTTAGCGCATCACAGTAGCCGACCCAAGGCTATCCAGAAATAGTTTCCAAACACAGGGCCCTTGGGGACTTCATCTCTGTGAGACATACAGCTCTGTTTACTAACTTTCTAAAATCATTCTTAGGGAAGTAAAATACACAAAAGTAATTTATGAGAGAGATCACTCAGTACAACTCAGGCAGTCTTCCCTCATACTGGACTGGAAAGGTCCTGTATGCCTAGTTTGCACTCTATGTGATCTGTCTGCCCACAGGGCAGTTTAGGGCAGGAAAAGCAACTAAAGACAGGGTAGTTAGGGCAGAAAAAAAGCAACTAAAGCCATGGGCAGGTGGAACACACGCCTGCCACCTACAGATTAAGTAAGGGTCTGGCACACTCACTCAGGAGCATGTAAAATGTGAGCAACTGAGATCACCCATATCCTTGCGATACCGGCAACTTTACATGAGAGCTATGTGTCATTTCCAGAACAAACTGAGGCACATAAGCAGAATGCCAAGAAACTGAGTAACACTCCAAGCGTGTTTCTGTTCTGTTTGGAGGGCGGGAAGCAAGTCGTCCAAGGCCCCCAGTTGTCCACACTGGTGAGTGGGCACCAGCTGTAAATTCTAACCCACCTCACTCAAGCACTCGTTATCTCTCTGCACATCTGTTTACTCAGCAACCGTTTATCTGAATGTTTACTAAGTCCAGACCCTATGCTAAGTGCTGGATTTGAAAACGTTAATGAGCATGAACTCTCCCCTCAACAATGTTAAAATCCTCAGGCAATCCTCATTCAGTGGCACATGCGTGTAATCCCAGCCCCTTAGAAGGCTAACGCAGGAGGACTAAAAATTCGAGGCCAGCATGTGAAACTCAGCAAGACCCTGTAATGAACAAACAAAGAGAGAATCAACAAAGAGGCCAATGATGTACCTCAGTGGTAAAAACACCCTGGGTTTGAGCCCAACTACTGAACAAAACAAAACAAAACTCAGTGATTCTTTTTACTGGACCAATTTCTTTCAAGCGTTTTCCGCAAGTGTTCTGAAAGATTATACTTCTCAATTCTGGAAAGAAGCCAGCAGCAATGGAAGCACAATTTTTGCAGCCTCAGAAATCTCCATATAAAAACAAAAATGATCTCAAAACCAAAATCCATATGCAACATTCATAAGGAAAGTAGTAGAAAAAAATAGCTCCTAGAATCCAAAATTACAAACAGCTTCAATAAAAACCACACACAAGACTTTCACAGTCTCAGCATATCTGAGGAAAGAAGGAAAAGGAGGCATCAGAGCATCCCATGGCCCCAGGAGCAAGAGAACCACAAAGCAGCCAACAGACACCACTGCACATCCTGGCCAGCTGTGCCAAGGACAGAAGCCACCATGGAAAGGGTCTGTCTTCCCCAATCATCAGGAGAGGGAGAAGGGCCACAGGGCAGTCTGCAAAATGACTTTCCAGGATTCTGACCTGAGACAGGAACATTCACTGACAAGAAACTGCTGCAGATGGGATCAAACTTAAGCAGGACAGTGAATACAGAGGAAAAGGAAAAAGAGTCCAAATAAAAGAGAAAGTTTAAGAATCTCAAAAAATAAGCTGCCATATTTTTAACAATTTACAAACACAATTTACATGCCACATATTCACCTTTTTAAACCACAGAATTCACTGGTTTTTAGTATGTTGACAATGTTGTACAAATATCACCACCGTCTAACTTTAAAACACTTTTATCACCTCCAAAATAACTCATATCCATTACCAGTCAGGCCCCCTTTACTGACCACATTCTCTTCCCCTAGCCCTGGCAACCACTCATCGAATTTGTCCATGGGTAGACTATTTGTCCATGGAGAGACTATGAGTATTTTTAACCTTTTTTACTAATGGTGTTGTACACTTTGTGGTCTTCCATAAGTAGCTTCTTTCATTCAAGCACTTTTTGAGCTTCAACCATGCTGCAGCATGTATCGATACCTCATTCCTTCCCATTGCCAAATATCTCATTGTGTAAAATGTATCACATTTTGTTTATTCATTCATTGCTTAGGGGACATTTGGGCTGCTTCCACTTTGGGCTCTTATGAATAATGTTGTAATGAACATTCATGTACAACTTTTTAGATCAAGTTATATTTTCATTTCTCTTGAGTAGACACTTAGGCATGGAACTGCTGAGTCATATGGTAGAACTTCATGGTTAACCATTTGAGGGACTGCCAGGCCATTTTCCACTCCCACCAGCAGTGTGTGAAGATTCCAATTTCTCCACTTTCTCATCAATGCCTGTTACTGTTGCTCCTTTTGATTACAGCTCCTCTGGTGGGTCTGAAGCCCTATCTCAGCATGGCTTTAGACTTGCTGAGCACCTGTCATATTGCCATTTTCATGTATAATTTGTAAAAACATCCATTCAAATACTTTGCTCATTCTTTAAATAGAATACTAACTTTTATTATTAAGTTCTAGCAAATCTTTATATATTCTGTTTACAAGTCTGTTCAAATACATGATTTTCAAATATTCATACTCATTCTGGAGGATGTAGTTTCACTTTCTTGAATTAAAAATGTAAGTTCTTAATCACGATGAAATCTAATTTATCAATTATTTTCTCTGTTATGGTTTGGAGTCACAGATAAAAATTCACTTACTATTCCAAAGTCATAAAGATATATTGCTATGTTTCCTTCTAAGAGTTTTATAGTTTCAGCCATTACACATATACATTATGATTTGCTTTGTGTTAACTTTTTTGTATACTGTTAAATAGTCTCCAAAATCACTCTTTTGCATATGAGTATCCATTTGCCTCTGCACTATTTGAAAAGATAATTTTACTTTTCTGTTGAATTTTCTTGGCTCTCTTACCAAAAACCAACAATCAATGTCAGAGTTTACCTCTGGACTCTCACTTCTTGTCTATACGTATATGATTACCACACTGTGTTAATTACTGTAGCTTTGTAGTAATTTTTAAAATGGAGATGTATGAATCCTCTAAATTTAATTATATGCTTTAAGATTGTTTGAGTACTCTGGATCTCTTATTTGTCTACATGAATTTTAGGATCAGCCTGTCAATTTCTGCAAGAAAGCCAGCTACAGTTCTGTGAGGATTGCACTGAATTTGCACATAAACCTGAGTATGCTGCTTTAACCATATAATGCTGTAATTCATGAGCATGGATGCCTTCCCATTTATTTACATCTTCTTTAATGTTTCCCAATGATGTGTTGTGGTTTTCAGTGTACAAATCCTATATGTCTATTAAATTGTATTAAATTTGTTCCCAAATAATTTATCATTTTTATTATAAATAGAATTGTTTCCTTAATATCTTTTTTACTTATTTGATAGTATACAGAAAAACAATAGACTACCGTAAGCTGATCTTATACACTACAAAATTTGCTGAAATTATTTGTTATAATCATCTTAGTTGATTCCTTTGGATTTATACCACACCCAAGATTATGGCCTTTTGTGAAGACAGTTTTATTTCTTCCATTCCAAGCCAAATGTTAATAAACCATACATAAGAAAAAGATAGTCAATAAAAAAAGATAGTGGCCAATATAACACTGAATGTGGGTAAGTGCCAAAAGCAAATTTTAGGTCTTAATAATTTTATGTAGAGCATGCCTACAGATAGAAATTGACAGACAGGCAGATTCATAAATATGTGTTTATATATAAATTCAGTATCTCAGACAGAGGTGCTGGTTAGTTACCAGTCTTGCCTTCAGGAAAAATATTATTCAAAATTACTCTTAGAATGCATGTTTTTCTTTACATGATGATATACCTATGTGTTTGTTTTTTAAGCCTATATATATATATATATAATAGAGATATACCTAGAAATACCTAGAGATATACCTAGAAATATATATATACCATATATATACTATATACCATAGTTACGATTGAGTTTGTCTTTAAATTTTTTTCTACAGTAAAATTTTTCTTACTTTATTTTTTGAAAAAAATTCCACAACAAAATAAGAGAATCACAATAGTTCATACACTGTTAATGCATTTATGTATCAATATCTTCAAAGTACTAACTCCAAGTACAGGACAGACACAAGAGACTCTCTTACAAAGAAGAAACAGACAGCAGCACAAAGCTTTCTTTTCAATGAACTGAGAAAAACTAGTCATATAAATTAAACAAATAAATTAACGCATACATTAAAAATACTTCTGAAAAAACCAGAACAGGTATTTGGGGAAATTCTTTGGCTCTCTCCTCACTTCTGATTTATCTATCCTCTGTCTTGTTCTTTAGTTGCACACTGTTTTCTCATATGAGAGAAACCATGTGATATTTAAACTTGTGTGTTGAGAACATAATGTTAAGCAAAATTGTTTCTAAGTTAAAATGTTTATTCATTTTAAATAGTGTGTTATCATTTCCTCCCATGATATTCAACGGCCTCCATTAAAAATAAGTAAATAATGTTTCAGTTCACAACTTTTTTTGTTCCATTTCAGCAGTATATTTTGAATTAAACATTTGATTATTTTCCAGTGTAGATTTATTTTTAAAAGACTTGTTTATGGTTCTTTAACACCTTCAAAATATTCTAAGACATGATTTAAAGTAGTAGGTCCTTTTTATTTTTATTTTTTTTTTATTTTTTTTTTTAGTAGGTCCTTTTTAAAGCTTTGCAAATAATTTAATTTATTCTACAATGTGATTTAAATTGACCATTGCTGAAGATTCACAATGAAACAAAAACCTCAAAACAATTTCAAGGAATAAAAACAGAAATGTCCTTAATAAATTAAGACAGAGACTTTCAGGGAGACCACAAATGTTCTTTACAACTTCAGTTTCTCTCTAGCTATGTGTATAATCCTATTAATAAACATAACAAACTGTTCTAGAGAGCTGTAAAGGCTCCTTTAAAACTTCTTTTAAATATTCTGGTCTGCTTGAAAAGAAATTTTAACAGACTACTAAGAATTAAGACTTGTTAATGTGTTTACACTTATCTGATTTCCTGCTGACTTTAAAGCTCAGTCGCCTGCTTTGCACCAAGGAAATAAAAGCACCTCTCAAGACTTAAACCAAGTAATGTACACAAGGCACAGAGTATGCTCATGATAATCACGCAACAAAAAGTAGCTACAATTTGTGATAATTAATAAATTTTCATCATGTCCTATTTGAAAGCTTTTCTACATAGGGTCGCCTATTTTGTCATACTAAAAGTTCTTTTGTTTCAGTCTGTGCTCCACTGTGTTCTGCCTGAACCGCAGCCCACACACTGTATGTGAGCAATGCAGGTGTGATGGTGACTCGGAGTACGTGAGGTCGGGACAACATTTCCTCTCTCTTCTCCTCAGCCGACCCTGAAATATCACAACCAATCGCCCTAGTGAATTATGCCCCAAATACACTAGAAGCCAATGAAGACTAGAGGTCAAAAATATAAATAAACTCCACACAGGCCATGTTTGCTTCAGATGGGTCATGGCACACCGCACAGAATTCATACCATGCCCTGAGGAGCAGAGCTATTTTTGGTTACCAAAATATTAAACACATCTTTTTTTTTTCCAGAGACACACATGAAAATTAGAAATAAAAACAACTACTTTAGAAATAGAGGAAATATGTATTCTAAGCATAAATATAAAATATTTCAACCAATTTCAAATGCCAGACATTCTGCATACACCATGAATCCATGTGGTGAAGTGTATAAGATCACAGAGACAATAATAATTAAAAAAGCTAAAAATATCCTAACATTGCCCCTTACAACAAATGGTTTAAATGCTCTTTTTCCACAACTGCTCCTTTGATTTACTGGGCCTAAAAGGCCAATATATACAAAATATGGCAGTAACTCAAATTCTAATGCAACTAACTAGTTAATAAAATACATAATACCATTCTTTTCACCTTCATGATGTACTGTAATGATGGAACTAGTGTAAATCAGGTCTTTTAACGTTTTTACTACATCTGCCCCACAGGCCTTTAGGATCATTCTGAAATTCATTAATATTTAGGGTAAAAGATTCTCCCAAAATGCTTCAATAGCAGGGACCATTTGACCAAAGCAGCTCAAAGAACAATGCTGAAACTGTTGTATGAAGTCATAGTGATGGTCAAAGTAACCACAGAGTGGTTATCGAGTCTTTTAAGATTTATAGGGCTCAAAAAGCATTGCTTCTATTGATAATGGTAACATTAGTTCATCCTAAAAATTTTCATTAGGATATGCATGAATCAGCCAGCTTACCAACGTTCACTTCCTGAAATGACACTAGTCACGGCACTCCAGATAATACACAGTAATCCATACACAGGCTGGGGCAGGCACGAGGACAACAGAGACCATGGAGCGGGTCTGGGAGGAGCAAAGCTCATTCCAACTACAATGAGTGAGAGAGCCTGAGCTTTTGAGGGGCCTGTAGAAGTTTGGGTTTTTCCCTGTGTATTTGTCACCTTTGCTGGAACAAAATACCCGACACGCACAACTTAGAAGAGGCAGTTCACAGAGGGTTCAGTTCATGGTCAGCTGGTTCGAGGCAGGAATATCACGGCATAAGGACACGGGAGAGGAGAGCTGCTCACCTTGGTCGCGGCGGCCAGGAAGCAAAGAAAGCAAGGAAGAGCCAGAGAGGATAGGCAGGAGGCAACACACACCTATCAAAGGCCTACTTCTTCCAACTGGCCACCTCCTAGTAGCACATTCAGCTATAACCTCGTCAACGAATTAAGCCATTGATGAAGTTAGCGGCCTTATGATCACCTTCCAAAAGCCCCGCTTATGAACACGTGAGACCAGGAGGTGACGTTTTAGATCTAACGGTAACACCCTCTCAGTTTGCCCTAATTTTGCTTCCCCTCATCCAAAATACATATCTGAGTGATAATAAGTTTCTGTGTGGTTAAATTCACTCTTAATTTGGGGAGGATTTATGGAGAATTCTGGTCCAAGGTCATTCTAGTCCTAAGACCCTCCCAAATGACTTCTGGGTGATACCATACACACAAGTGAATTTGTTAAACAAAGACCAGTTCATTCTGTAGAAAGTCTCAGGTAAGAACATATCAGTCTACTCGTACACATGGGAATCATATGCACATGGCCGAGGGGGAGTCACAACAAACTGAACTCAAAGATGAACTGCTTCGGCAGCAAGGTCAGACCTCAACCTGCAAACAAAAGGATCCATGTGCCAAAGTGTTTTAGTATGTTGAAATGATGGAAGTACTTAGCACAACCAATCTGACCATGAGTGAGATCAATTAGAGAAGTATGAGTGAGTGTGTGTGTGTGTGTGTGTGTGTGTGTAGAGAGGGTATGGGGATGCTGGTATGGGTGTGGATGTGTGGTGTGGTGTATGTATGTATATGTGTGGGTTAGGGGAGGAGAAGACTGAGCAACTGGACAATTAGAATACTATGTCAAAATCCAGATAGGTTGATCAAGACAAACTAAGTATTTGGGAAATGAAAAGGAGTAAGTGCACAGAGGTTAGTCAAAATCAATAATGTGAAAATGGTTTGAACATAGGGATAGAAAGAAAGATACAGTGTGAAATCAATGGTAAAGTCTGGAGCTTGTGGATAGGTTACTGACTTCCTATAATAAACTAAAAAATAAGGATATAAGGAAAAATATGCAAGATTTAAAGGATGGATTGGCTTTAGCCATATTGAGTTTGGAGTGAGATAAAACATAATTGTAGACATTTCCCAGTGAGTTCCAACGTGTGCATATTGCTGAGAATGGATGACACTAAAAATACAACAGAATAATATTTCATGATTCATCTGTCTTGGAAAGCAAGTCTATCATGCCACTTTCACATTGGTCCTTGATTAAACCTAACACAGGTCCCACAGTAACAAGTCAGGTGTTAGGGAAAACAAAAGCTCCTAAAATTATCTCAGCTGGGCAATTAATTACCTAGACCATGTAAAAACCAAATCCTGGACTTCTTCAAAGGTCAAGCACTGCTATTCTTAGAGACAGGCAGGAAGCTAGGCCAGCTCCCTTTCTTGGCTTGCCCAGCCCTGACCCTTTCTGGTACTTTCCCAATGCTTCTGATACCTGAAGGAGATAAAGGGGCAGGGAAAGTCCTCAGAGCCCTGCAAATGTCTACACTAGCTTGCTGTGTGGGTGCTCAGAGCAGCCTGCTCCACTCATAGGTGGGTCCTCTGTCCCATCCTTGACCAGCCTGAACACACCTGCTCTGGATGGTCACTAGCAATTCCAACCAGTACCTCCAGTCCACTGAGGGAAGGAAGCATTCTTTCTCATTCACTGTCCTCTGATCTCCACCACTGGCATGACTCACGTACTGTCCCTTTTGTCCCCGAGCCCCAGAGTCTTCGCACAAGGCTTTGCTTGCCCCTCTCATGCTGGAAGGGGGCACACAGCACACTAGCCACTTCCCTAGAAACATCACCACCTCCCCGTGCTTCTCAGATCTCCTCTCTGCCTCGCAGTCTCACTTACAGGCTGAAGGAGGGCGCTGAGCTGCCATCCCTAACCGTCTTCCGCACACCTGCTCCGGGAAAGTCCCAGTGAGAGCTGCTCTTTTGGGTTGGAGTGGGGGGAGCACAGGCTCTCAGCTCACACTGGCTCTCAGCTTGTCACCATTGAAGGGACAACACTAGATAGAACATAAGAGTCCCAAAAAATAAAAGCACTGCAGGGTTTCAGAATTCTGCTGCTTGCTGAGGAGACAAGGATAGGTTTCATCAAAAGCCTTCTCATGTGGAGGACAGAAGTGAATGGAGATCAGGCAGGAGACAGGGCACCTACGTGAAGGGTGTGGCCTCCGTCGGGGGCTCGGTTGGGCTTTGCGGTGTGCCCTCCTTCCTTTCTTCTTTCCTTTTTTCCAGATGGGTAAGAACTAAATACATGGAAACCTACTTTCACTGACAGCACTTACTCCACTGATTCCTGTGTTGCCAATTTACACATAAATGACCCACGTGCCTGATTCACTTGTCACTTTTCAATTCAGATTCTGATAATTTACAGATAAGCTCAGAAATCTAACAGATGTAGGTTCAAATTCGTGGCAATGATTTCTGTGACCTGAGTAAGTCACGTAACCTCTTCCGCACCTGTTGATGTGGTAATGATAACCACTGTGGGGCTGTTCCTAAAATTAAGTGGGAGTGAACATAAATCTCAGTATGTGGAAGGTAATGAATTCCCTATGTGTGCTGACTACTATATTTTAGCAGTGTCGTTATTACTACTGAAGATATTAAAAATGAAGCCTTTCTCCCAGAACT
The DNA here is from genome assembly GCA_004027595.1 of Dinomys branickii. Taxonomy (NCBI): domain Eukaryota; kingdom Metazoa; phylum Chordata; class Mammalia; order Rodentia; family Dinomyidae; genus Dinomys; species Dinomys branickii. The sequence goes on along the minus strand of PVLD010023165.1, from coordinate 15,644 downwards.
ATAAAATGTTAGATCTGCCAAAGACCAACTTAAAAGTCACCCAGCAGGATTCATTTGAAATCAATTTCCAAAGATTTTTACTCAACCCATGGTGTGAGTGCTTGCTGTCTGCCACCATCAATACTTAATCTAAGAGATGCAGTATTTGGGGGTATCACAGTGCTCATGCTTACAGGGCTTGGAAGTCCCAGTATTTAGAAAAATCATCATAAAATCCATTAAAAGATCCTGCCTGTCACAACGCAGACTGGAGGGACATATTTCTCAATTTGGAAAAGGGATGGATCGAGGGGAGGTAGTGGAGGTTTTGGCATTAGTGGGCTCTCCCAAAAGAAGCAGGACCTGCTGGGTGAACACAGGAAGCAGAGAATGCCCAGCAAAGGAAAGATCCTAAGCACTGAAAAACATACTCTGAGCCATCAGGATAAAATTTCTGGTTAATTAATCCAAGACATGGCTCCTTAACCTTTTTAAATAAACCTGTATTTTCAAATAAATTTGTCATCTACATAAATGTCTAACTGATAAAATTTCAAGCAATGTTGAAGTGAAACCTAGAGGAAACAGGAATTCAGTCTCACATAAACACCTGCTAATCGTCTGTGTCTGAGGGCAACTTTGCTAAACATTTCAATAGTGCATAGGATTTCTTTCCAGAAGTCAGATATTCTCAAATTCCAATTGCTATATCTGAATTACTTTCTTTATTCACTCTCTACTTCCTGCTCCCCCCCAAAAAAGCCATACACATTCCCTGATCATATCAGCAGTTCTAGTAGTGCCAATGGTTGATCAAACTATTGGTCAAGCACTCTCCAAGAGACCAAACTACACACAGTTGCTTGAGTGTCATAACTCCAAAAAGATGGGCATCACTGACCTAAAGTTCATTTAAAAGTTCATTTCCTATAGCCAGTCTCTCCCTCTCCCTCTCCCTCTCCCTCTCCCTCTCCCTCTCCCTCTCTCTCTCTCTCTCTCTCTCTCTCTCTCTCTCTCTCTCTCTCTCTTTCTCTCGTTCTTGCTCTCACTCTCTCCCCCTCCTCCCCCTCTACATGCACACATACACACATAAACAATGGAAATTAGGTAACTCAAGGTATTTTTACAGCACTGTAAATCATATCAGAATATGACTTTACTTTGTTGTCTTACTATATGCAACTAATTTTTACAATTCCTCAAATAATTGCTTAAGAAAGTTTTGCTGGAGCTTACTTGGCTGGTTAATTGTGTTGCAATCTAAAGGTGCCGTTAAGCAATCATGTACACCCTTTATAGTTCTGCTCTCTTCCCTTTGCAGTTCTGGGGGGAAAAACAAAAAGCTGTTGAAACTCAAAATTTTTACCCTATTCCTTGGATTTCTCCTGAACAAGGCAAAGAGTATGGACTTTGTCAGCTTTGTAGTCCTAGCAGCAGTCTGTTACCAACTTTAAGAAAATGCAGAAGGAAAAAAAGGCAAATAACGAGGTCCTAGTTAGGCATATGTCAAAGCCATATGGAAGACATTATTAAACAATAATGTTACATAAGGAAAAATATTCTTCAAACAATTCTGCCAAGTGTCCTTTTTGGTAGTATAAGGGAATGTACTGATTACAGGATCCCTAGGAGGATGTGGACCAAGCAGAAGTACAGCTCATACATTAGCTTCAGTCTCCGAGCATCACCACTTTGTACATAGAAGTGCATTTATGACTCACAAATTTCATTAAATTCAAAGTACTGAGTACATACTATATGTATGGTATCATGCTACATGATATGGAAATATAAAAATAAATATGACATAATGTCTGTCTTCAGGAGTGGGTCACAGGACACACACAAAGAACCACAGCTGAATGCCAGATATGAAAAGCCGTAAACGAGCACCAGGTCAGTCACAGAGATTACAGTTTCTGAAAGGCTTGGAAATCCTCATACAGGAAGTGAGTGGCATTGGTGCTGAATTTTAAAGGGTAAATTTTACGAGTCAGAAATAAGAACACTATATAAACAAACACAAAGAAAGAAAAGAGCGTGTTTGGGATGACAGCTAATGCATTTTAGTGGACAGAGTACAGGCCAGACAAGGATGAAGAGCCTGGGTCTGGGTTATTCCTCAGTGGCAAACTAAGAAATTAGATGTCACGAGCTTCTAAAAGGGAGGATTGGCACTAGGCAGAGCAGAGGAAATGAGTTTTCTCTTAGCCAAGAGAATCTGGACCCTAGCGCAGTCCCAGTGATGAAAGCTGCACTCCTCACCAGCTCACTTAGCCTTCTAGCTACACAGCGTCTGCAATTCAGAGAGTGGAAGAAATAATCTGAGTATGGTGGGTCAGTGTATGGTGCAGAAACCTTCGGGAGTGAGTCAGCATAACTGTTAAATTTAAAAAGGTTTGAATTTCTTTTCAGAGCACCACATCAAGGAGTAATCAATAAAACCTACATGCATACCCTTCCTTCTGTAGTTTAAAACTATGTGGGCCTCAAGTGGGGATCTGTTGAGGCAGATAAGCGAAGGATTCTAAAGTTATTAAAATAATCTGAAATGCAGTGGCTCCTATTTTCAGGAAGATAAGCAGTAGTCATAAACAAATCTCTATTAATGTTTTCTTCATCACAATCAGAAATGACAGTTTTAAGTAACCCAATATAATTATGCTTCCAAAGATCCCTGTGAGTTCTACTCAACAATAATCTACAAATGCAGCCCAAAGAAAATATTTTTTTTAAGAGCAGAATATATTTATTGAGAGAAAGAAAGCTTCTGTCCAAGAGAGGGACAGAAGGGGGGCCCGAGTGGGTTACCCCTTCCCAAAGAAACTATTAAAGGAGAAAATCATTGAAGAAAATGGTAAACAAGTTCCAGACAAGAAATGTATCCTTACATTAGAATTGAATGAGGTCTTTGGAAAACAGATCTTATAGGGTATGATGGTACATTCCTGTAATCCCAGCTAGTCAGGAGACTGATTAGGTAGGGTCATTTGAGCCCAGAGGTTCGAGACTAGCCTGGGCCACATAGCAAAACTCCATCCCAAAAAAACAAAAACAAGAAAAGGAAAACAAAACCACTTGCATGAACACAAAATACAAAGCAATTATAAGTGGAAATGATTTAAGCAGACTTACATCAGGTTATCAAGAACCCAAACTTGGACAGCCAAGTAATAAATAAAAACACTTCTCTTTATTTCAAAGGTAGAGGATGCATTATCAATGGAAATCCTACTCAGCAAAGCACTGCTAAAATCTCTGCAGCCCCAGCCACATCTGTTTCCACATTTCTCTGAGAGAAGTAACAAGGGGAAGGACAAGGGAGGGGTCAGCACCACACCAGTATCTGCAACACTCCTGCACATCTCCTTAGGGCGCAGGTGACATCTCATGACAGTGCTCATAAGACAAACCACCTTCTTCCCAAAGCCTTTCTGGGCTCCCTGTTTTGGGGGGCCATGACTGTTCTCAGTTTCCCGTGCCATTTCATCTCCCTCACCGTGTGCTCTTATCGCCCAACCAAGTTCACAAAAGTCTTTGCACATGGGAGATTGGGTACACTTATCTCTGCAAGCCCCAGGGGCCTGCAGAGGCTGCCCTCAATTAAAAAAATTACTGAATTGGAAAGGCTTTTACTAAATTTTTCTTGGGTGTATATTTATACATGCTTTCCTGTTACAAAATGTTCTGAAACAAGAACTCCAGAATAATTATTTTTCCTAAGAACAATTACACTTCAAAGAAGGACTGACGTTACTCTATTACTTGTATATAAAGTCTTGGAAGAAAAACATGGTATGAATCAGCATATTATAGCTTTGTCAAAAAGAGATTCTCTCCTAAATTATGATTTTAATAAAACAGTATTAGGCTTATATATGTACCTCATTTCCTTTAATATTAAAAACAAGTGTTTTTGAAAGTGACAACTTTTCTTAGCAAGAGACCACCACTCTCTAAATCTACAAAAGATACTTGCTTTAAAAGCTAATTATTGTCACTTAATTAATAACATTAATCAATCACATTCCTTGTTCTATTTCAACCAATGATTGACAAAGATTTTGTTGTCCTTTACCTATGATGTAAAAAGAGGCTACTCTCTTGGCCCTGAATCAAGGCCAGCAGTTTTCTATAGCTGTTGGTTTCAAGTAGGAGCCTAAAGTGGTATCTTTCTATGATCTGTTGGCCATTTCAGAACTTGAGAAATTTAATGGTCAATTCATTAGAAAGAAACAAATAACTACATAAATTTTAGGAGAGGACTTCAAGATGGTGACCGGGTAGGCAGCAGAGAGAGAACCTCCCGGAGGAATGCCACTCAGACAAAGGAATATAGGAATATAGCAACATGTGAGACAGAAAGGAGAGAGGTGGGTATCCTGAACTCAGAAAGGATCTGAAATGGGAATTGAAGACTAAGCAGAACCTCTTCTGGAGGAAAGGATCAGAGATCCGCCATGTCACAGTCGGAGGGAGAGGAGAAGGAGGAAGTCACCGCTCCAAACACACCCTTGGCCCACGCCCTCATTCCAGCATTCGCAGCTTCGGCTTCAGAGGTCCACGCTCACGGAAGCCTCCCGACTCGGCCAGGGGAGAGCGGAGTTCCAAGAGCTGGTCCAGGGCTGGAGAGGGGAGGGCGCAGCCAGGAAAAGAGGCAATGGTGGTTGGGAGCAGTTGTTGAACCCAGTGTGAGAATGAGAAGTTACGACAGCCACTGGGGCAGAGTCCCCACCCTGCGGCAATCTTCCTAATCAGCACCTGGAGAGAATCAATGTAACTAATACACAGCCCACCACGCCCGGCTCTGTGCCTGCCTCGAGGCAGTGACCCCCTGCCTCTCCGCTGGGTAAGCCACTACCGGCAGAGAGCAGAGGGGAACCTCAGCGGTGAGCTGCGGCAGCTCTCAGTGATCCGGCCGAGGAGCGGACGGGAGCTCCAGCACCGCAACGGGAGGGAGACGCAGATGGAGGTGGATTACATGGCTCCATGCCCTTCTCACTCCAACATCAGGCAGGAAGCACGAGCTGGGTTGCCGAGACTCAGCTCCCACCCTGAACTCTCTCTGGGAGCATCTTGAGTCTCAGTGGCTTAAGCAAGCACCGCCTTGTTCCTGGCAACAATGGGACAAATCCATGGTCTTCAGGACTCACCCCAAACTATTAATGTGAGCACCAAGAGGATCTCCTTACAGCTTGCACATATGAACCTTGCATGAACCCACAGCAACAAATTAGGTGAAAAGCAGCAGACCGGGAGTCTGAAAAACAACAACATACTCTATACAGCAGACCCAAGAAAATCCTCCAACTCTATTCTAGAACTAATCTTTAAACTCAGTTCATACCCTGAACTAACACAGTGAGAATGGGCCAGGGAGATTTCAAGCCCTTATTACCAAGCATGGTAAGTTCGTCCAATGCCCAGCTGCAAGGGGTGGAGATCAGGAGGAGGGAGGAGGAGAAGAAAGGGCCTCCAGCATTGAGGCAATGGGACAGAGCCAAACAGGTCACCAAGGGCTCCCCAATGGGGGCGCATGCCACGCGGCTGCTCCGCTGTGGGCCCCGTGGCTGCTCCACTGTGGGCCCCGCAGCTGCTCCGCTGTGGGCCGTGCTGAGGGCGCCCCACAAACTGGACCTGCCCCCACCCATAGTACAGCGATGGGACGGAGCCAGGCGGTCCACTGTGAGCATAGGTGCTTTTCCACCTCCGACCATGGCAATTTGTATACACCCGTATATGTTATAGTATAGTCTGAGGCAGCTATATCTCTTCCCAAGGTGAGAGTCCAGGGGTATAGATAAACCCAGGAAGACAGTTACTATCACAGGGAAGATGACTGATTGAGTGGTAGGGCAATGGAGATGAGGGAGGAGAAAACTGAATGATCAAATGGGCCATCATCTGTGTAACTGAGTAACAAATGTGAAGGTAACATTATGTAGGACAGCATCCAGAGCTAATTCCCTTCTATGTTCTCTATGATTTTATATTTCCTCAATCATTTTTGTATTAAAAGAAGTGAAGATAACTTTATATTATACAGCATCCAGTGCTAATTCCCTATTATCTTCTCTATAATTTCGTATTTCCTTTAATGTTTGTGTTAACTAATGTGAAGATAACATTATGCAATACAGCATCCAGTGCTAATTTCCTACTATAATCGGTATAATTTTGTATTTTTGGTATTGTTTATGGCTTATTCTGGTTCATATGTCTCCATTCTTTTGTCTTTAAAATAAAAAAAAAAATTTTAAAAAGAGGCTACTCTCAAATGTACATTTGTACTAAATACTATTTTGAATGTCACCACTACACAGATAAACACAGACCTTTGTCCAAACAAGCTAATGTTTCTGATCCATATTGTAAAATATTTAGCAAAGATGAGTTCATCTGCTCACAAATTCCATATGGAGTTCCCTGGCACACTGATCAAAAAATTCTCTAGACACATCATCCAATTAAATATAATTCTAACATGTTGCAAGAATCTTAAGAAACTGGCTGTGAAAAAAACAAAACAAAACAAAATTCTGCCTTAAACATAGGAAGCCACTGCTCTGTAACAGTTGCAGGGTGAAATCAGGAGTATCCCTTCTCATTAGCATCACACACAGGTTCATTTCTCTCCAACTTTAAGCTCCAACAAGTAGATCCTCTTCATGTTAGGCAAGAATTCATTCACTAATAAGGCACGGTGGCCTATAATCCCAGCTACTTGGAAGGCTGAGGCAGGAGGATCACCGTGAGTTCATAACCAACCAGGGCTGTATAGTGAGTTCAAGACCAGCCTGAACTACATAGTGAGAACCTGTCTCAGAAAGAAAGACAGAGAGACAGACAGACAGACAGACAAGAGGAAAGGAGGAAGGGAAGGAGAGAGGAAGGTGAAAAGGAGAAATCCACTCATCAAAATATTTAAATCCATCTTTTACCAAACTGCTATACTTCTGTTACTTGTAGTATTATCTTTCATACTTGTGCCAGGATGACTCTAGAAAGAATCTTCTCTAGGCATTTAGGCAAAAGGTAACTTCAGTATAATATTTCTCCAGCAAAAACAAGGACTCACAGAGAAAACGTCCTCAATGCCATTTCTAAATGTCATGGAATACTTACAATCCCCTCTCAACCCCCTTGCCACAGCGCTGGGGATTGAATCCAGAGCTTTGAGCATGTTAGAAGGATTCTCGCACATTAGAAAGATTAATTTGACAATTTCTTTAAAGAATACTATCAAGTATTCATTTCCTTTTGGATTCTTTATCAAATGGATTTTTGCAAATCCAGTTTTCAGTTAATTTGTACGCCTTACAAATTAATTTAAATTATCAACTCTTATTTACCTTAAATTTTTATTCAAATTAATCTTTTTAAAAAATCGGGCCAATTTTAGCCCTGTATTCCATAGTAATTAGTCTAAATGACCCAGTTGATAGACTGGACATATTCTAGTAACATTTTATAAGAGTTCATCTTGGAAGGAAATATTTCAAAAGCAACAACGTGCTAAATTGGAAACTATGACTTCAAAGTTATCCCAAAGAAGATCTAAATAATTAGTATTTGCCCTCCAAGAATAAAAAGCTGCTACAGCTGAGTGGGTTTTGTGGGGGGTTTTGTTTGTTTGTTTTTTATTGAGACACTAATTTTTATAGTTATATATAGATCTATATATTTCAGTGTTTCTTCTTTGTTTAAAGCCAATGGCAAGTTTTCAGGGAACACCTCAGTAAATTGCTGTGTCATTCATTTCCAAAAGAAATCAGAATAACATTTATGTTTTGTCCAGTAATTTTAGCAGCAAAAACATAGGGAAGCACTACCTGTAATAACAGATGGTCAGGGGCTAGGGATATAGCTCAGTGGAATAAGCACCTGCCTAGCAGGCGCAGGGTCCTGAGTTCAATCCCCAGTACCGCCAAAAAAAAAAAAAAAAAAAAGAACAACAACAAAAAAAACCAGATGGTCAATTAAGGCCAATGTCTTGCAACAGAAATAAAATTTTCTTTTAGATTTTTCCTTTAAAATCAGGGAGGAGGGTAGATACCCAGTAAAACAGTAAGAAGGAAAGAGATTAAATAACAAGATGAAATTGAAGGAGATTAAATGTCAAACCAAAGCAGGTGAAGACATCCATCAAGTCCAGACATTTTAATTCCTCTGCTACTTCTAGGTATTGAAAGCAGAAGATTTCAGTCCAGGTCTATTAACAAAAACTTCCCATTACAGAAAAACTCCACAACTACTTTTCTGTTTAGTCTCCATTTTAAGTTCTTCCTAGTATAGTTCCTTTTAGGGTCTCTCTGTTCTAGTTTTATACCCCAAATGTTTATTTGGGGTATAAAACTCCAAATGTTATAATCTCTCAATTATAGGTAAATTTAAAAATTTTGGGGTAAGGTGGACAGAATGAGGAACTATTCAATAGGTATAGGGTTTGAATTCTAAACAATGAAAAGTTCTACAGATTGAATAATATGAACACACTTTACACTACTAAACTGCACCTGTAAAAATTTGAAAAATTTATGGAAGGGAACTATTCCAAAAAAATAATCACTTAATGAATTTAAAACCTTTTAATAATATTGGATCTGTTTGTTTGTTTGCTTTCTTGCTTTTGCAGTATTAGGGACTGGACATAGGGCCTTTGCACTAAATAACAGCCTTAGCCCTTTATAATTTTTAGACAAGATCTCCCTAAGTCACTAAGTTGGCCAAGCTAGGCTGGAACATGTGATACTTCTGCCCCAGCCTCCCCGAGTGCTAGCATTACAGGCATGTGCCACCAGGCCCAGCTTGGGTTCTCTTATAAATATTCTTTTAAAAATCACTTTTGATAACCAATAAACTGTTATAATGTTTGTAACTATCCAAAGTGCTTCAGGTCCACTGTAGTCTCTACCAAAATTTCAATGACATTTTTCACAAGAATAAAAAAAAAATCCTAAACTTATATGGAACTATAAGACTAAATAGCCAAAGCAGTCTTGAGAAAAAAAAAAAAAAAAACCTGAAGGCATCATACTACCTCATTCAAAATCTACAAAGCTATAATCATCAACACAGCACAAAACTGGCATTGAAGACACCCAGAGCAATGGCACAAAAAAGAGGATCAAAATCAAATCCATGTTCTCCAATGTTGATCCTTTAGGACCTCAAAGGTACTAAAAACACAAAGGGAAAAGGACAGTCTCCTCAATAGATGGTGCTGTAAAAACTGGATATGCACACGTAGAGGAATGAAATTAGACCTTCACCTCCTACCATGTGAAAAACTCAATTCAACATGTATTGAAGACATAAATGCAGGACCTAAAACTACAAGACTTTCAGGAGAAAACATGGGAGACAACTTCATGATATTAAACTGGACAGTGGGCCAGGTGCAGTGGTGCACACCTGTAATCCCAGCATTCAGAAGGCAGGAGGATGGCTGCAAGTTCAAGGCCAGCCTGAACTACACAGTGAAACCCTGTCTCAAAAAAGACCAAAACAAAACAAAAAACTGGACAGTGATTTTATATGAATTCAAAACCAAAGAAACAATCAACAGAGTGAAGAGACAACCTGTGAAATGGGAGAAAATATCTGCATAGCATATATGTGATAATGGGTTAGCACCTATACCATATAAAAATAACTCAATAGTTTTTAAAACATTAAATTCCCAAAGGAGTTGAGTAATTCTCAAAAGAAGATACACAAATGGTGAGTTAATCAGCTTTCATGCAGCTGAAATAGAAATATTGGACATCAATAATTTAATGGAGAACAGGTGAAATTTGGCTGATGCTCTCAGGGAGTCAGTCCAGGGGTGGCTGGCTCGAAGGCAGCCACATCACAGGAGAAAGGTGTGGCAGAGCAAATCTGTGAGGTTCAGGAAGTAGAGCAGGAAAACAGCACCAGAGAGGAAAATGACCAGGGATCACATATAGTACTCAATGTCACACCTCCGTGACCCAACTTCACACACCCGAAAGCATGTGTTACTATCTGCTAGGCATTCTGTAATACAATCGAGCTGATATATCCTGATTAGTGATAGTTAAATAGTTACATGAAACATTGTCCAACATCAGTAAGCATCAGAGAAATGAAAAATAAATTCACAATGACATACAGCCTCATAATTATTAGGATGCCTATTGCCAAAAGGACAAACAGATAGTAAGTATTGGCAAGGACACAGAAAAAAAGAGAAAAAAATCATTCTTGATAATGCTTAATCAAGTCCCCTCATTTAAAAGTAACTATGAGTGAAATTACTAAGAGATTTCACAGAAAATATATATTCAGCTAATAAATGGGAAATGAGCCTTTTTTGTTATAGAGGGTGATTTAAACTTGTGATTCTAACATATTATGGATGCAAATCAAATTTCTTACTCAACTCATATTTGCACTTATTTTTTAGCAACACTAGTATGAGACACTAGGAACTACTCACCTCCAGCTCAGCATCGTAGCTGAGGGAGCAAATGCTACACAGGTTTGAAGCAATGCTGTATAACACAATGTCTGCTAATAACTATAACAGGCAGCTGATACCTAAAACTACATAAAAGGGAAACATCTCAAAACAAAAAATCTTTATACATAAGCATAAAGAGTGAGTATGTTCAAAACACTTACTTTTTTTTATCTTGCATATCCACAACAGAAGACAGAATTCACAGAGCAGCTAGCTGGGCAACATCATGCCACCGTGGCCCTAGCTTCAAACGTGATAGTGGCTCTTTCCCTACTTCACCAGCATTTGCTCTCTCTCCTACATTCACTCTCAAGTCATCTGCATCCCTCCAGGCCTGGACTTACAAATCCTGAAGGACTGAGTCGCTGGTCTCACTCATCCCCGCATCCCTCCTCAGTGCGTTTAAGTGAAAAATCCTTAAAGCTCACACTTCTGTCTTCCTTTGGTCTGTGCGGCTTAGCAGAGCGAAAGGAAAATGCTGCGTCAATTTTTCTCATTGGCTCATTTTGTGAAGTACTCATCGATTCTGATATACTTTGGGAAACATTCATGTAACAATTTATCAACAAGAGTAGGGCTGAAACAAGAAGTATTTGTAAGTGTACAAACCTTAAAAATAAAACCAGAACGAACTTTCAATACCTGCTGTTCTTGGTATGTATTAAAATATACAGGGCATACAAAACGCAGCCTTTAGTGATGGTGTTATATAGGACTTTGCAGGTTATTTATTACGTTTTGGGAGGATTTAGGAAGGCAAGAGCATAAGAGATCAAGCAAGCAAAGCTCAAACATTACTGTATAAATGTTTGAGCTCACAAGATAGACCTTACACACATATTCTGCTTTTGTACTTCTGTCTGATGCAAATTTCCAAATCAGACTTTTACAGAAAAAATTTCAAAGTTTACCTGGAAAATTCCCACATGCCCCTTTAGCACATGTATCCCTCCATCCTTACTTTTAAAAATCATGCACAGAGTTAGTATTAGAAAGCCAGCGTTAACTGTCGGAACCTTTACGCAACTCTTCAGGCAAAACAAGTCAGGAATGAATATAAAACGGTTTCTTTCAGTTCTTATGAATCGAATCAATGCTTATAAACTAAATCCCTCTATGGATAGATCCAGGAGACTGAACACAACTGATGTAAACACAGAACAGACAAATAAGGAACAATTTTCTTCCGAAGTGGACTTCGGCAGCAGAGTTCCCTGGATTAGCTCATCTTCTTTATTTTGAAATGGAATTACTCTCTGTCTGAGGCAATAGTGCAAAAGCCTTCGCTGTCTTGACCAGAAATACACCAGGCACATTGAGGGAGAGGTAAAGAGGAAAATACAGCTCCTGCTGCAACCCCCTTAGCGACACATTCGCTGTCCTCCTATATCCGCACTCACTGCAGCTTCAGTCTCTCGTGAAGAGGCCGCCTGTAAAAGCAGTTATGACAACAGTAGCCTCACTGCCTCAGCCAGTGTGTCCTGTGGAGATAAGAGTAAGTTAACTGTAGAAACTGCCACCGTGAACCACTTGACCACAGCAAAATTGCTCAGCCCATATATTCAGATTCCCATTTATATAGTCACGAGCAATTTTTGTCATTTTTAAGGATTGGTAAAAATTAAAATCATCAAATTATGCTGCTTATATCATAAAGTCACATGTTGTAGAAAAGAATGTAACCTTAACAGATACCAGACCCCTATTCATAGTTTAGAAATACCAAGACATATCACAATAGCAACTTGCTCAAGTTTAGCATTTTATGCCTCTGTGCATTTGTGAATAACTATAGTGGGTATGTGGACAAAGGCATGTTATATAAATGTATCCATACACAGAAGTAAATAATGCCAACATACACATAACATTCATTCGTGATGGAAGCCATGTCCATGATCATGGGCAGGGGTAGGAAAGCACAGAAATATAACCCATCCATATTTATAGGCTTCCAGGGGTTAAGGTTGACCAATGTCACGCCACAGACTGTCATACAAATCTGCCTGCTTATGCAAATCTAACCAGCTTCAACATCTTGATAAAATATATCTTAATAACCAGGAATACCTGTATTCCAGATGGCTTTAAAAAAGTCATACTCTTCTAAGGCCAAGTTCCACATAGGCAGGCTCCTTCTCGTTGTTGATTATCAGATTTCTAGCTTGTTTTTATCTCAGTATCAATGAAAAATCAGTTCCACTTCAATGCAGTCCCTATAAATCTATATGCCAGTCTCTACGAAAAATGTACACGAAATCTAATATTCCTTATTCTGTCACATAGCTGTTGCTAAATTTCTAATCCTATTTTTCATTTTAGTAAAAAATATGTTATGTAGAATATATCAGAAACCATAATGCAAAATGAAGCAAACTGGAAAATCAGTGGACAGCCAAATTTTGATATGCATTCTTAAATAGGACCTTTGTTTAAAGTCAGGTGATTTTTAAAAATCAACTCTCAAAATTGAGGTATTAAAGTGATTTTTCCAGAAAGATTCATTAGTCTAAGAGAAAATAATGAAGAGATTAGCACTATCAGATAAAGATATTAAATGTTTGATAAAAGAATTAATAAATGAACAGACCAAGTGCTTAGGCTGGTATTTCTGGGACAGCTCTCTTAAAGATTAATGATACAACTCTAGAGCTACAGGATAGTTCCAGATGCCAGGCAGGAACCCTTCCAACATGTATCACCATTTTCTACCACTCTCTCCTGGGCTCCAGCTTTTTAGGCAATGAGTGAAAAGGCCAGACACAGTAGGATGTGCTACCTAGCAAAAGGCACACATTTTGTGCCTCCCTATGGCTTGGCAGAAGACCAATACTGCACCTACAATGCCTGCTGAAATAGTTATATCACCTTCGAATCTAACATCCAGACCTCACTGCCAGAATTTATGAATATCAATTAAAGAAATCTCTTATGACTTATTGTAAAGTTTAACATCTTTCAATGAAATTAAAAGCCTCCGTTTTCAATGGGACATCATTTATTGGAAACCAACAATAAAAATACATATGCTGTACTCTAATCTCAATTTTACCTCTAAAGCCGCAGTGTGATCTTCTGTCTGACCATCACACACAGGACTATTTTCACACCTATAAAACTGATATCAAGATACGTGCCCTAACAACTTCCAGGCTGTTGTGAGATTCAAATGATATGGCTTACATGAAAGTACTTTAAAAGCCATATCCAAAAATGTCAGCTACTACTTTAATTTCCTTCTTTCAAGTAAGATCAGGTTAGGATGCAAAACAGTACTCTAGTTTGTAGTGAAGACTGGATGAGTACTACATTGTTACCCCATGCCCATCCTAAAGAAAATCAGATAAAAATAGTCGAGCGATTCAGCAGGAACCATGCTGGGTCACAAATGCCTGTTATCTCAGCATTCCAGAGGGTTGAGGTAGAACAAGTTTAAGCTCAGAATTCATAAAATATAAGAAAAATAGTTTGAGGCTGTAGCTCAGTGTGATGGCTGTGGGTTCAATCCCAGGACGTCTACAAGAGAGAGAAAGAATGAGAGGGAGAGGGAGAAAGTGTATGTATGTATGTAAGTATGTGTGTGTGTGTGTGTGTGTGTGTGAGAGAGAGAGAGAGAGAGAGAGAGAGAGAGAGAGAGAGAGGGAGAGGGAGAGATTGACTGGTTGAGGAATACTGCATTGCATAGAAGGTCCATAAAGTAAGTAGTGCCAGGATCAAAACTATTAACATTTTTATATCATTAATAATTCACATTCACAACATCCTTACGCCTGATGATTTTGCCTTTCAGTTAACATAGCAGAGAAAGTAGACTGTTTATGAATTCTTACCCTACTCTATAAAGTAAGTCAATATGAAAGTCAACAGCCTAGCCCAGGCAAAGCCAACTTTCCCCTAATCTCCGTCACTAAAAGTGTAGTTTTGATATAGTGATGAAGAGTCCACTTCCAAGTTCTATTAATAAACTCAAAGTCCTACTATGGGACAGAACTTCTGGTGTATGTTTACAAAGCAGAGTGATCCCAGGAGGCAGGGCAAAAAAGGGAACAAGAACACAGTTGGACTCCTTAATAAACACCACCAGCTCGAGACAGACTTGGCGAGCGTGAATGCCGGGACCTCGGCTGGGAAGTTTAAACTGGGCGTATTTCTCTAGGATGCCGGGGGAGATGTGGTAGGGCGGACCAGGCTGCCGGGGCGAGACGTGGGAAAGCCCCAGACGCTGGGAGCCAGGGACGATCCCCGCGGGGAAGAAGCTTGGCTCGGTCCAAGCGCCGTGGGAGCGCGGCCGCCTCGGTCCTTCCCGCCTCCCGAGCCGGTGCAGCCCCCCGGCGACTCCTGACAGAGATCGCCTTGCTAGCGGCGGAGACGCCCGGCAATCCCACGTTTCGCACGTGTCGGGCGGGCCGCGCGGAGAGCCCCAAACGCCGCCAGGAGCGGAGAGAAAGATTTACTGGGTCCTAGCGCCCTGAGAGCACGGACGGCTCGATCCCTCCGGCCTCCCGAGCCGGCGCAGCCCCCCGGCGACTCCCGACAGAGATCGGCTTGTTAGCGGCGGAGACGCCCGTCAATCCCACGTTTCGCGCGTGTCGGGCGGGCCGCGCGGAGGGCCCCAAACGCCGCCGAGAGCGGAGAGAAAGATTTGCTGAGTCCTAGCGCCCCGAGAATACAGACAACTCGATCCCTCCCGCCCCCCGACCCGGCGCAGCTCTCCGGCGACTCCCGACAGAGATCGGCTCTTTGGCGGTGGCAACACCCAGCGGTCTCACGTTTCGTGCGCATCGGGCGGGCCGCGCAGAAAGCCCCAAAGGACAGACTGGCACCTTGGAACCTTCATGCCTGCAGACACTCCAATAACTGCCTTTTAAGCGGAACTCTCAGCAGAAAGCTTAAGGGACATTCTCCCAAAGAGAAGGAATCATTGGAGCAGCCTTTGCAGCTGACCTTCACCTGCTGAACTGCCTTTGGAATTTATAGCTGCACATCTTGAATCTGATACCCAAAAATGGGAAAACAGAGGGGCAAAATGCAGTCTCAAAACTCAACCCCACCCAGAACAAGTTTTGAAGAGGAAGAAACAAGGGAATCAGGAAGCCTCATAACTTCAAGATATGAAACGATTGCATCCGAAATTAAACAACTCCAACAGGCCATGAAAGAGCTTAAAGCAGAAATAACC
>PVLD010023164.1:14514-28058 GCA_004027595.1 Dinomys branickii | reverse complement strand
TGTATGCCTGTTTTCTTTCTTGTCTTTGGATTTTTGGTTCTTGTGTTTTCTTTTTTTTTTTTTTCTGTTGTTGAGAGGATCAACTGTCTGACTAAATTTGCATGTCTGTATATGGGTCCATACATCTACAATTCGAAGATATCAATGGATAAAACAACAACTACTGTTGAGACCATATCACCTTGTCTATAGATTAGTTTTGATTGTACTATTTTCTATGATAATGGATGTCTGTTTGTCAATATGTTTTTGTACTTTTATGTTTCTAAAATTAAAAAAAAAAAAGAATTAGCATAACTAAGGAAGTGAAAGGCCTCTGCAATGAAAACTACAATACTCTGTAAAAGACATCAAAGAGAACATAAGACAATAGAAAGATATCCCTGTTTTTAGAGAGGAAGGACCATATAGTCAAAGTGATCATACTTCCAAAATTGATAAACAGATTTAATGTAGTCCCAAGCACAAAACCAACAGCATTCTTCACAGAACTAGAGAAAGTAATCTTAAGCTTGATATGGAACCTGAAGAGACCCAGAATTTTTAAAAGAATAAAAGCAATCCTGGGTAACAAGAGCAAGGCAGAAGGCATTGCAAGCCCAGATTTCAAGTTATAGCACAAAGCCATAGTGATAAAAATAGCTTGGTACTAGAACAAAAGACAGACATGAGGCTCAAAGGAACAGAATAGAAGATGCAGAAACAACCTCAAGTACATTCAGGTATTTGTTCCTTGACAAACGGGTCAAAAATATACAGTAGAGGGAGGATAGCACCTTCAAAAAATAGTGTTAGAAAAATTGGCTACCCATGTGGAGAAGATTGACTCCAGACCCATATCTCTCACCATGTACTAAACTAAAATCAAAATGGAATCAATCTAACAAAAGAAGTAAAAGTTCTTTACGTTGCAAACTACAGTACTCTAAAAAAGGACATCAAAGAAGGTGTCAGAAAGTGGAAATATATCCCTTGCTCATGGATAGGAAGACACAACATAGTAAAAATGGCCATACTTCCAAAATTTTTATAGAGATTAAATGCAATCCCAACCAAAATATCATTAGTATACCCCACAGGACTAGAGAAAACAGTCTTAAATTTCATTTGGAACCAGAAGAGACCTAGAGATTGCCCCAGGATGGTGCAGGTGGCCAGAGGACTCTGAGTTTGCACTCCTAACTTCCTCCACTGTGCCAGGATGATGCAGTTAGTGAGAGGAAGTGAGTTTGGATCCTCCTTTCTTCCATTGACCTGGGACTGTGTGGCTGGCAAGAGGAGTCTGATAACCACCCCCACTCCCTCCACTAGTGGGACTCGGGGCCCGCAGACCTGTGGGAACACCAGTGACACAGTAGGACCCTGGCTGAGGTGCATAGGATGAACATGAAGAACTAGAGGTATAGAAATATCCCATGCAATATTAGCAATACAAGCCAAGAGGTGATCTCTAAACTTTCTTTTTGTTTTATTCTACTCATCCTCTTCCTCTCTTTTACCAACTATGTCACTTGACTTTATGATACTATCATGGGAATAGACATTGTTTCTTCTCTTCCTGTTTCACTTCAAAATTCCCAGGCCTTCTCTTCCAATCCTTCCCTTCCATGTCCTACAATTACCCAAAACCTAGATGATCATCCTGTGTCCTCCAAACTTGATTCTACTATATCTAACCTCACTCATCTCTGCATCTTACCTCCTGTCCTCCTGAGCCCACCCCCACACACACCACAGAGTAAAATCACTCCACTAAGTCAATAATCATTGCACATGAGTTCTTGCTGTAAGTTGGATTATATTGTATTTCTGTAGACCTTCCTCCTACTGTTACAGATATCAGGCTGATAGTTACCATACTTTGTCAGCAGCCAGACTATACTTGGGTCTGTTGTTATCACCAACTAAACTACTATAACCAGGATATCATACATGCTATAACCATTTCCCCCCTTGTATGATAACACTGTTTTGTAAGGGGTCATAGGCACCACCATAGTCCAGTACCAAAGGAATTGCCCTAAGTCAAATTGATAGCAACTCCTCAGACTTAATATATTGGGAAGGTAGGTTTTTGGGATAGACGTAAGACCAAGAACCACCTGCATCTAGAAGATATCCAGAGGAACAGACACCTCCTAGGAAAGCCTTAACACTAGTGATAAGGCTATATAATGGAAGAAATCTACAAGCATCAACATAGAAAGTAAAACAAAATAGAAAACGATAAGGTGAAGAAGCAAAATGCAACGCCAAAGGCCCAGCCCACCCGGGACAAGTCCAGAGCAGAAAGAGATAGAGGAAATCAGAAGCCAACAAACGAAATTCTCTGAAATGATGGGAGCAAAAGTGGAAAAACAAATGGAAGAGGTCATAGAAAAAGTAATCACTAAGGTGCAAAAAGAAATGACATTGGAGTAGACACAGATAAACAAATAAAGAAGCTCAGGAAAATGATAGAGTCTTGCCTGTGATTGCCAAATGTAGACAAGAAATGCAATCAATGAAAGAGATCTAAACAGAAATGCAAAAGATTAGAAACTCCATTGAAAGTATACACAGCAGATTGAATGAAGGTGAGGATAGGATATAAGATTTAGAAGACAGGAATGTGACTAGCAACCAGGAAGAGAAAGATATCCTGAAAATCATAAGAGATTATGAAAAAAACAATCCAACAGCTACGGCATAAACAACATTAGATTCACTGGAATCAGTGAGAAAGCTGGACAGAGCACAAAAACCATTAAAAACCTCTTCACAGAAATAAAGACAGAAAGTTTCTCAAACATGAATAAAGAAACTGACATACAAATAAATGAAGTGGAACTCCAAATAGCTATACCCAAGATAAATCTATACCAGGGCATATAATGATCAAGATTCTAGAAGTTCACCACATGAACAAAATATTAAAAGCAGCTAAAGAAAAGAAACGGATCACCTATAAAGGAAACCTCATCTGAATCACAGCAGACTTGAATCAACACAAACCCTCAAATCAAGGAGAGTATGGAGTGAGGTATTGCAAGCCCTAAAGGAAAACAATCTGTAACTCAGACTGATGTACCCTGCAAAACTATCTTTCAACAACGATTGAGAAATAAGATACTTACATGACAAAGAACAACTGAAGAAATTTATGAACACCAAACCAGCTCTACAGAGTGCTCTGAAGAACATATTAGAGAGATAACAAAGACCAGAGACACGTGAACACCAATACAAAGAAGCTGCCAGGAAGGGCAAGCAATTAAACAAAGGAGAAAGACAGGGAACAAACAACATGAAAAAGAAAAGCCAATGCATATAAGTTACAACCACCAACATAAATGATCTCAATTCACCATTCAAAAGAAACAGACTGACAGGCTGGATCAAGAAGCAAGATCCGACAATATGCTGCGTTAAAGAAACACATTTAACCCAAATAGAAACTCAGGGACCAAAAGTAAAAGGATATAAAACAATTCTCCATAGCACAGGAACCCAGAAAATAGCAGAGGAAGCTATTCCGTTTGCAGATAATGCAAACTTTAACTCAAAACTGATCAAAAGAGAGAAAGAAGGTCACTATATGCTTGTTAAGAGAAAACTCTGAGAAGAGATAACAGTCATACACATTTCTGCACCAAACACAAGTTCACCCAACTACATGAAACAAACAGCAGAGAGAAACAGAAGAAAAAGTCAAACCCAACACTCATATGAGGAAGGAAACTACATAGACAAGAGCAGAAATTACTGCAATAGAGACTAAGAAAACAACACACATCAACGGACTGAAAAGATGGTTCTTCAAAAGAATAAATAAAACTGAGAAAATATTAGCCACCCTCATCAAACAGAGGAAAGGAAAAACACAAATTCAAGAAATAAGGAATGAAACGGGGGTAATTAGAACAGATGCCACAGAAATACAGAAGATCATCAATACCTATCATGAGACTCTATATTCTAATAAGATAGAAAACACACAGAAATGGGAAGATTAATAGACAATTGAATTACCAAAACTATACTAAGAAGATATAAAAATTCTAACTAACCTGATATCAGCCAGTGAAATTGAAAATGTAATGAAAAATTTACCAACAAAGAAAACCCCAGGGCCTGACAGATTCACTATTGAATTATACAAGAAATGTAGAACGGAACTAACGCCACCGATGCTGAAACTCTTTAGGGAAACTGTAAGGGCAACACTTCAAAGAAATTAAAAGGGTTCTAAAATCATTAATGGAAGCAAGTATTACCCTGATTCCAAAAATAGAGAGGACCACAACCAAAATAATGAAGTAACAGGCCAATCTCTCTAATGCATGAACATAAATGCAAAAATCCTTAATAAACTACCGGCAAACAGAATACCATAAATCCTCAAGAAGATTGTACCCAATGACCAAGTAGGATTCATCCCAGGTATGGGATGAAGGATGGTTCAACATATGCAAATCAGTAAATATAATACTCCATATTAACAGAACCAAGGACAAAAATCACATGATCATTTCAATAGAGGCAGAAAAAGCATTTGACAAAGTGCAACACCTTCCTGATTTTAAAAACAACCTGACAGAAAATTGGAATAGATGGTCTTTACCTCAATCTTATAAAAGCCACCTATAACAAACCTACAGCTAACATCATTTTAAATGGTCAAAAACTGAAATTTTTCACTCTAAAACCAGGAACAAGACAAGGATGCCCATTCTCAATGCTCCTATTCATTATAGATCTAGAAACTTAGCCAGAGCAATTAGACAAGAGAGAAATAAAAGGAATAGGGACAGGAAAGGAAGAAGTTGAATTCTCATTATTTGCAGATGACATAATACTCTACAGAGAAGACTCAAAAACTCCACCAAAAATCTTCCAGATTAAATATACAAATTCAGTAGTGTAGCTGGATACAAAATCAACACTCAAAAATCAGTAGCATTCCTGTACAAAACAACAGTCACAGGGAGAGAAAGCAGGGAAAGCACACCCTTCACAACACCATCTAAAATATGAAATACTTAGGAATCAGCATAGCAAAGGATGTAAAAGGTGTGGACAGTAAAAACTATAGTACACTAGAAAAGGAGATTGAAGGGGATATCAGGAAGTGGAAAGATATTCCTTGCTCATGGAAAAGAAGAACCAACATAGTGAAAATGGCCATATTCCTCAAACTAGAATTCAGATTTAATGCAATCCCGATCAAAATACCATGAGCATACCTCACAGATCTAGAGAAAACACTGCTAAAATTCATTGGGAACCAGAAGAGATCTAGAATAACAAAAGCGATTCTGGGCATCAAAGGTAAGTAGGGGACATCACAGTCCTGGACCTGAAATTACACTACAAAGCTGTTGTGATAAAATCAGCATGTTAATGGCAAAAAAAAAAAAAAAACAGGCCTGAGAATCAGCAGTACAAGAAAGAAGGTGAGGACGCACCCCAAACACACTCAGCTCCCTCACCTTTGCGAAGCGGCCAAACACACTCCCCGGAAGAAGACAGCCTCTTCAATAAACGGTGCTGCAAGAACTAGCTCCCTGCGTGCTGAAATTAAAACTAGACCCGCGTCTATCACTGTGCACTGTCAAAGGAAAATTAACTCTGTAAGATTTCCTCTACTGTGCTTCACATCCAAAAGTAAATCGCAGACAATTGAACATAAGAATTTCAACATAAATAAGTACTTAACGTAGGAAAAACTATAGGAAAATATTTTTACTTTTTAGGTGTGCAGGAAGGCTCACTAATGAGAAATACGCTAAACAAAGTTAAAGTACAAAAAACAAAAATCCTAGAAATGACAATGATGCTGAATATCGCAGCTAATCCTAAACTTAACAAGTAGGGTGTATATGGTTCCCTATATTAAATTCGTAGAATTTTCAGGAACAGATTATCAGCAATTACTCTTAAGTATTGCCAGTGAGAAGGTAAATTGGCAAAGTCATTTTAGAAATCTCATATGATAGTATCTATAAAAAATTTTTAGTGTATTCTTTGATCTAGGAAATGCATAGCATAGATGCACCAAACAGAATGCTGCTACATACCCCAAAATGTGTCTACATAAACACAGTCATTAAACTTGATTGGTTGTAGCAAATTGCTTCAGTTCAGGAATGAATTCTTCTGCACACTAATATAAGGTCTGGTGAAGTGGGTTACCTGTGAATATTCTCTTTAGAAGCCAAAAGAAGCAGATAGATTTTTAAACAAACTGATAAAACACCAACTAGCAATTTAATAATTTTGAAAAACCATAGCAAATATATTGTTAGAATAGAAACAATTTGAACATTTTTCATGCTCTCATCCCCTGTCCATTCAAATATTTTTTCTAGGTGAAACAGTTAATCATATACACAAATGAGAAACACTTTGAGAACGTCTGTGTGGATGCGCATTGCCCTGACTCCACAACTCCAGATGTTACCAAGATATCAAAGATGAAGCCAGGACACTCTTGGGTTGGAGGAATATGATTATGTGACTAAGTGAACCTTCCAGGTTTGGAGGTGGTTAATGTATAACCAGCTGAAATGTGCTTCGCTGCCATCACTAACAGGAAATATTCAAATGTTCTATTTTACCAGTTAACTAAATATACAACTGATACAACCAGAGAGGTCATATTTAACTCCTGGCAACCACTATTGCAACATAGGGGAAATTTTTTCTTATTTATTTTTAAGCCCCTTGAGCTGTATCTCTGGCCCCCTATCTACTTCCTTATCCTGATTTTTTTCTCAATCCTCAAATAGTTCTGGGTTTTGCTTTTGTTTTTGTTTTTATTTTTTGTCTTTTTGAGACAGGGTCTCCCTATGCAATTCAGGCTGGCCTTGACCTCACTTTGTAGCCCAGGCTGGTCTCAAACTCCCAATGAGTTTGAGAGTTTCAGACCTGCCTCAGCCTCCTGAGTGCCGGGATTACAAGAGTGCGCCACCATGCCCAGCTAGTTCTTGGTTCTTAATGTCACATGTTTTCCAGTGTTTTGCTGCCTGATTTTGCAGCAACAGCCTTTATTTTCTCCTTTCTTTACCTCACCTTTCTAGTAGCAAATATTTGCTAAGTTCTTCAAAGCCGTTAGAACCAATTTAAATTGTGTGTTCTATTTTCTATCACAGACTTACTTTTCAGGTAACTAAAACACCCACACACACCAGCTACGCTGGTGGATGATGTTCTGATAGCAAAACCCGAAGCAGATATGAAGTAGACACTTCTGAGCCCACAGGATTCAAAATAGTATCAATATTAATTCACATGGGCATAGTAACTTTTGCATTTCTAAAACTCTGTTACCCATAGCATCTTACACAAACTACACAGATATTATTGTCCTCAACTTATTGGCAAGGCACTGAGGCCCAGAGCAGTTCGCTATGTTATCCAGGACCACACAGCACAATCAAAACTGAGGCTCAAATGTTCTGGCCCTAAGTAGTCTTGGCATTTTGTTTTCCTCCCACACACTTTCTCCTTAGTAAAGAGGAATTTTAGAAAATTTCCTTTTGTTTATGAATACATGAAAAGTGGAGTCCCTTCTGAAGATGACTCCCCATACACATTCTTTTTTAATTTTTTTAAATTAACACATATTAACTCACTTAACACACCATCTCCCATTTCCATCTCTTCTGCTGTGAATGATAAGATGTCATTCTTCTTATGGCCAAAAGACAGTGCATTGCATATACATTGTTTTTCTGGTGCTGGAGATTGAATCCAGGGTCTTTTCTGAGATGTCTCTTTATCCCTTTCAGTTTTTACTTTGAGACAGGGTTCCACTAAGTTGCTAAGTTGCCCAGGCTGGGCTCCAACTTGTGATCCTCCTGCCTCAGCTTTCTGGAATGCTGGGGTTACAAGCAAGGTGCGCACCACCACTTAAGACGCCAAGCCTCACAGTCTGAGACTCTTCCCTCTCAGATTTTCCCTTCTCCCTCCGCACAGCTCGGCCTCCTCCTTTTCATCTGCTCCCTCCTCTCCGCGTTTACAGAGGCAACACATCACTTTCACTTCATCAAGTCTTTCTCCTACTAAAGACATTTTCACTTCTGACAGGCACTGCCTTATGTTTTTTTCTCCTCCTTCAGATAAATACTGCAAAATTATCTCCAGGTTTCTTCCAATCCCCTCTTCTTAAGAAGCTGGCATCAAGCTTCTGTCCTGTGTAGATACTGAAATAGCCAGAACCCACTGTTCTTATTGTGAAACCCACTGAAAAAAAATTATCAAATTATCATTTGATTTCATAGTGACATCGGACATGATGTAGTCATGGAATTCTAATGCAACTTCTAATGAGACATGAAATGAAAGCAATTTACATTAATCTTTCCTATTTTAAGTAACTAACCTTGCAAATCAGTTTTCAGTTACTTTAGCATTTTCAAAGCAATTTGAAACTGTTATATTGTGAATCAATGAATTATAAAAGCATACAATCTTTGGTAACAGTTTCTTTATTTTTTATGCTAATAACATTGATAACTTGGCTGAAAATCACTATCACTCTGACCGAGTAAAATTCTTCTGTTGATTCAGGTTAAAATGGTCCCTGCCTTGGGAGTCAGAGACATCTCTTGTCCACTCTTCTGACTGTGTTTCTCCTTTTCTGTCTTCCTATGCACTCTGTTCTTCTTGCATATTTATATTTTAAATCTACCAGCATTCCTCAGCATCTCTGTGGGAGGAGGGCATCGTACACGACCTGCCGATCTGCTGGACAAGAATTTCTGTGACACTGTCTCGGTCTCTCTTCTCTTTCCATCAGGTTTTGAATATTATTATCTATTTCCAGGGCATCCACTTTCCCAATAGACTGATAAATCTCTGGATGGTACAAGAAGACCAGACGGGGAAAGGTAATTTGGTGGCATTCGGATTGCTTTAACTTTAACCGAAAACAAGAAGTCAGATACATTTTCAGCAGTCTGCTCTCTATGTGCCTCTGCAACCACATTATTGCAGTGTAACTCACATTGTGACCCAGAGCCCCGAAAGTTAGGGGTGGGATGATTGATATAAAGATGGTGATAAAGAAAGAAGAATTTAGGATACAGGTTTAATTGCTAGAAAATAGATCTCAAAATAGAGACTCAACAACCAGAAAGTATTTCTCTCTAATCGGAAAGCCTAAGCATTTTGACGATTCAGGAATTCAAGCATATCTTGCTTATTATTCTGCATTCAGTGACATAAGGGCTTCGCTTGGTGGTCAGGTGTTAAGCGTTCTACAACTGTTCGCACTTTCTACAGCTGTCTTCCTTATCTCCTCTAGCCCAGGTCCATCTGTCATTCCTTCCGCTGCTGCCGGTATGTTTCTTTGTTTTACTCAGGGAAAGGCAGCATGGGTCACTCCACGGCCAGTTGAAAAATTAAAAGCCACTTTTTTATTTTTTATGATTTCTTAAATATGATATAGATCTGCGCCTTATCTCAATCCAAGCATGAATGTCCTTGTTCCGAGTACCATCAGTGCTTGCCTGGATTATGGCAGGAGCACGCCCAGGTCTCCCTGCCTCCAGGGATGCTTCCTTCCAGTCACTCTTCCCAGTTTCAACAAGAGCAAGCTTGCCAGGAAATGAATCTGTAGTCAGTCAGTCCACCAACTACTCCTGCAAAGACTTTGAGATTGCCAACAATTCCAACCCAGTTTAAGCCAGCTTTCTTCACCCTTCAAGGCAAATGGGCAAGTCCTCCACGTCAAACAGTTTCCTTCTCACGGAAGACTGTTGTGACTGTTGCCTCCTGAGCCTTTGCACACATCGTAGCCTCAGAATATCCTCATCGCCTTCTCTTCATCTCTTTCTTCCTCTGGCTAACCCTACACATACTCAGATGTTTCTTTTTTTTAATTTTAAAGAGAATAAAGAAAACAATAACAAAATAACAACATAGACAAAAACAAAACAAGGCAAAAACAATAAAAATTATACAGGATTTCAAAACAGAATGCTAGGGATTAACACTGGTTGTTATTTACATATTGTTATCTTCAACAAAGTTGCTGCGATTACCAGATATAAGAATGCAACATGGGAGGCCTAGAAACTGCTCTCATCCAGGTTCATGTGTGGGCCTTCCCTGTGTGTGCCCAGTGCTGCGTGAGGTACTGGAGCGGGTGCTCCACTAGCTGCTGGCACCACAGTTCAGATCTGGGCTTCACTTGTGCCATGAGCTCCTGGAGGTCACAGACACAGGCAGTCTGTGATCGCTGTTGGTGCAGCCTGCGTCTGGATGCTGTGTGCATCCACAACTGACTGAAGACACAGAATCACGTGGTCCACAGCCTGCTGACCCTGCACTTTGTGTCTGGGTTTTGCCTGTATACTGAACTGCCTGGGGTCACAGGACCACTGGTCCAGGATTGTGCCACCAGTGCAATAGCATTCTTGGTCATGCCCATGCCCTGAACTGTGAGAGGTTTGCTGGGTCAGACCTTCTGCCATCAACTGACATCACACTCTGCATCTGAAACCTGTGAGAACTAGGTACACTTCACCTTCTACTGGAAGACACCAGACTAGGCAGCATATCCCAGTGGTCACTGAGGGGCAGGCCTGACAACCAGTAAAAGGAAGGCCACTAGCAAACTTTGCTGAACTGCCAGAGAAGAGGGAGACTGCGCATTCTGCCTCCAGCATCAAACATGACAAGGCTAGGAACAAAAATACAATCTCAGAGCTCCACCTCACTCAGAGCAAGTCCAGGAAAGATCGACATAAGAGAACTTGGTGAACACACGCCTGAAATTGCTGAAATGATTGCAATGGAAGTAAAGAAACAACTCCATCAGGCCGCAGAAGAGATTATATCAGACGTAATCTGCCAGGCAAAAAATGAAATGACAACAATAATGAAAGAAATGCTCTGCACATCTAAGAAACAGATAAAAAAACAGAAGAACACAGGTAATCAATAGAAACATTACATGATCAATACAGGAATGAATTAGAATGCATAAAACAGACTCAAAGAGATTTCCAGGAAATGAAAGCTTCCATTGAAAGCTTGCAAAAACTGCTTAAATGAAGCCAAAGATAGAATTTCAGATCTTGAAGACAGTATGACAGCTAGCGATCGTGAAAGGAAGGATCTTTTAAAATCAACAAGGATCCAGGAAAAATCAATTCAACAGCTGCAAGATGAGGCAAAGAGAAATGTCAGACTAATAGGAGTCAATGAAACAACAAGAGGCAACACAAATGACATAAAAATAGTATTTGCAGAAATAACATCAGAAAATTTTCCAAGCATGGAAACAGAAACTGAGATACAGAGAAATGAGGCACATAAAACTGCTACTAGTCATAACCATAATAAAACTATACCCAGACATATAATAATCAAGATACCAAATCTCCAGTAAAAGAACAGAATATTAAAAGCTGCTAGAGAAAAGAAACAGATCACCTATAAAGGAAAGCCCATCAGAATCACGGCAGACCTCTCAACACAAGCCATCCAACTGAGAAGAGCTTGGAGTGAAATATTACAGGTCTTAAGACAAAACAGCTTCCAACCAAGATTGATGTATCCTGCCAAACTATCCTTCAAGTTTAATGGACAGATAAAATATTTCCATGACAAAGAGCAATGGAAGAACTTCATGAGTGTCAGACCATCCTTATAAAAAGTACTAAAAGACATTCTAGACAGACAAGAAAATGACCGTAATTTTAAGAACAACAATAGAAGGGAATCTTCAAGCAGAGCAAGCAATTGAACAAGTAGAAAAAATAAGAAACCAACAGCAAGTAAATAACATGACAAAGATAAGCCAACACATATCGGTTATAACCATTAATGTAAATGGCCTCAATTCACCAATCAAAAGAAACAGACTGGCAAAAGGGATTAAGAAATAAAGTCCAATGATATGCTGTATACAGGAAACACATTTTACTCAAAAGGAAATCCATAGACTGAAAGTCAAAGGATGGCAAACAATCCTCCATGCAACAGGAACTCAGAAAAGAGCAGGTGTAGCTATCATGTTTACAGACAATGTAAACTTCAAAATGAGAACAACTGAAAGAGATAAAGAAGACCACCACAAACTTGTTAGGGGAAAACTGCAAGAGGATGAGATAACAATCATAAACATATACACACCAAACATTGGAGCACCAAACTACATAAGACAAATCTTAACAGACATGAAAACCCATATGATTAATAACACTATTGTAATAGGGAACTTCAACACCCTTGTCTTGGTTACTTTTCTCTCGTTGCTGAGACAAAATACCCAATGTCCAAAATGAAAGGAGAAAAGGTTTATTTAGCTTACAGTTTGTGAAAATTTCAGTCCATACTTGGCTGGTTCTGAGGCAGAGTGGCACAAGGCAGAAGGCAAACGTTCATGGCAGCAGAGCACAGCAAAAACAACCAGCAAAAGGGAGCAATGGTGGCAAGCAGCCTCTTTTTTCCCTTATATTGTAAAAAGCCTACCCCCGCCCAGGGGCAGTGTAGCTCTCACACAATCTCCATGCTCTCCTCTTCCACAGGCTCAGGATGTGTACAAAGTAAGCACCCTGGCTTCCTGCTGATTCACTCAGCCAAACCTCTAGATTCCCCAAGTTGACACAATGTATCGACCATAGCAACCCCTTTGACATAAAGAGATAGGTGAACTCAACAAAAAAATCAGCAAAAATAACAGATCTGAACCAACTTGTTTCAAACAAATGGACTTAGTAGATGTATACAGAGTGTTCCATCCCACATCAGAATACACATTTTTCTCAGCTGCACATTAACTTTCTCTAAAATAGACCACATACCCATAGAGCATACCTACCTAAATGCAAAAGAATTGAAATTATCCCATGCATATTATTTGACCACAGTGCAATGAAATTGGAAATTAATGACAAAAGGAACTCCAAAAACTCCATAAACACTTGGAAATTAAACAACAACCTCCTGAACAACCAATGGGTTACAGAAGCAATTAAAGAAGAAATTTAAAAATGCCTACAAACAAATGAAAATGTATGTACAACTTACCAGAATCTGTGGGATGCAATGAAAGGAGTCCTCAGAGGGAAATTTATAGCAGTGAATTCACACATAAGGAAAATAGATGGAGAACAAATTAATAGCCTAATGCTTCACCTCAAACTTTTAGAAAAAGAAGAATAGGTCAAGCCCAAAGCCCAAAGAAAGAGGGGATTATAAAGATCAGGGCAGAAATTAATGCAATTGAGACAAAGAAAACCCTACAAAAATAAAGAAATCAAAGAGTTGGTTCTTGTTGTTGATGTTGTTGCTGTTGTTGATGTATGCCTGTTTTCTTTCTTGTCTTTGGATTTTTGGTTCTTGTGTTTTCTTTTTTTTTTTTTTTTTTTTTTGTTGAGAGGATCAACTGTCTGACTAAATTTGCATGTCTGTATATGGGTCCATACATCTACAATTCGAAGATATCAATGGATAAAACAACAACTACTGTTGAGACCATATCACCTTGTCTATAGATTAGTTGTGATTGTACTATTTTCTATGATAATGGGTGTCTGTTTGTCAATATG
>PVLD010023164.1:0-14414 GCA_004027595.1 Dinomys branickii | reverse complement strand
GAAAGAATAAATAAAACTGATAAACCCCTACCCAACCTAATCAAAAAAAGAAGGGAAAGATCCCTAATTCATGCAATAAGGAATGAAAAGGATGAAATTACTAGAGATTCTACAGAAACTTGGAAAATCATCAATTCCTACTTTGAAAATCTTTACTTCCATAGGGTAAAAAAATCAGAGAAATGGACAGACTCCTGGATAGGTACAAATTACCAAGGTTGAGTCAAGAAGATATAAAAATTTGGAACAACCCAATATCAATTAATGAGATTGAAAATGTGACTAAAAACTTACTGGCAAAGAAAAGTCCAAGCCCTGATGGATTCACAGCAGAATTTTACAAGAAATTCAGAGAAGGTTTAAAACCAACATTCTGCAAACTCTTCAATGAAATTGAAAAGGAAGCCATTCTCCCTAACTCATTTCTGGACACAAGTATTGCATCCATACCAAAACCAGAGAAAGACCTAACCCAGAAAGACAACTACAAACCAATCTCCCTAATGAATATAGATGCAAAGATACTCAATAAAATACTAGCAAACAGAATGCAGCAAATCATCAAGAAAATCATACACCACTACCAAGTCGGATTCACTCCAGAAATGCAGGGACAGTTCAATATTTGCAAATCAATTAATGTTATACAGCATATCAATAAAGCCAAAGACAAAAACCACATGATCATTTCAATAGGTGCAGAAAGTCCAACACGCATTCATGTTAAAAACACTAGAGAAAATAGGAATGGATGGTCTTTACCTCAACCTGATCAAAGCCACCTATGACAAACCAACAGCCAACATCATACTAAATGGACAAAAACTGAAAGCTTTTACTTTAAAATCAGGAACAAGACAAAGATGCCTGCTGTCACCATTCCTGTTCAACATAGTTCTGGAAGCATTAGCCAGAGTATTTAGACAAGAGAGAGAAATAAAAGGAATAAGAATAGGAAAGGAATAAGTCAAACTATCACTATTTGCAGATGACATGATACTTTACATGAAAGACCCCCAAAATTCCACAAGAAGACTCCTTGAATTAATCAACAAATACAGCAGTGTAGCTGGATACAAAGTCAACACCCAAAAATCAATAGCATTTCTATGAACAAACAACAAACAGACTGAGAGAGAAATTAAGGAAACCATACCTTTCACAATAGCATCCAAGAAATTGAAATATTTAGGAATCAATCTAACAAAAGAAGTAAAAGATTTATTCAATGAAAACTATAGTACTCTGAAAAAAAGAGATTGAAGAGGATTTCAATAAATGGAAAAATATTCCTTGCTCGTGGATAGGAAGAAACATCGTGAAAATGGCCACACCACCAAAATTGTTGTACAGATTCAATGCAATTCCCATTAAACTACCATTACCATACCTCACAGATCTAGAGAAAACATTCCTTAAATTCACCTGGAACTAGAAGAGACCCAGAATAGCAAAAGCAATCCTGGGCAACAAGGACAAGTCAGGTGGAATGACAATCCCTGACCTGAAATTAAGCTACTGTAATAAAATCAACCAGGTACTGGCTAAAAAACAGACCAGAGGATCAATGGAACAGACTGGAAGAAACAGACACAACCACAAACACACTCAGCAACCTAATCTTTGATAAAGGGGCCTAATAACTCACTGGAAGAATGATGGCCTCTTTAATAAATAGTGCTTGAAAAATTGGTTTGCCACCTGCCATAGACTGAAAATAGACTCTAGTCTATCACCATGCACCAAACTAAAGTCAAAATAGATCACAGGTCTCAATATTAGAACAGAAACACTAAATCAGTAAGAAGAGCCGGACATGGTGGTGCATGCCTATAATCCCAGCACTCGGGGGACTGAGGCTGAGGCAGGAGGATTGTTGCGAGTTCAAGACAGTCTTGGGCTACAAAACGAACTCAAGGCTGGCCTGAACTACATAGCAAGACCTTGTCCCAAAAAGACAAAAAAAAAAAAAAAACACTCTATTGGAAGAGAAAGTAGATAAAAATCTTGAAGACATAGGGGTAGGCAGAGAGTTCGTGAACCAAAACCAAACTGCCTGTGAAATACTTCAAAGAATCAACAACTGGGATCTTATCCTACTGAAGTTTCTGCACATCTAAAGAAATCACCAGCAGAGTAAAAAGAAAACCCACAAATTGGGAAAAAATTTTAGCTGACTATCCCTCAGACACAGGTCCTCTATCTAGAACATATAAAGAATGAAAAAACATCGACCCTTCCAAATTCAAAGACCCAACCCAAAAACGGGCATCTGAGATGAATATATACTTCTCAGATAAAGAAATACAAATGGCAAATAAATACATGAAAAAATGTTCAACATCATTAGTCATTCAAGAAATGCAAATTAAAACAACATTGAGATTTCACCTTATGCCAGTAAGAATGGCTAACATTAAGAAATCAACCAATAAGAAATGCTGGTGAGGCTGTGGAGAAATAGAAACTCTTCTCCACTGCTGGTGGGAAGGCAGACTGGTGAGAGCACTGTGGAAATCAGTTTGGAGATTCCTCAGCAAACTAGGTCTAGAGGTCCCATTCAACCCAGCTATTCCCCTTCTGGGTATTTTACCAGAAGATCTGAAAACATAATATCACAGCAATATATGTGCCCCTGTGTTCATAGCAGCACAATTTGTAATTGCTAAATTGTGGAAGCAACCCAAATGTCCATCCACTGAGGACTGGATTAAAAAAATTGTGGTACTTTTATATAATGGAATATTACTCAGCTATAAAGAAAGATAAACGCAAGGCTTTTATAGGTAAATGGTCACAACTAGAGACCGTACTCATAAGTGAAATAAATCAGACCTGCACGTGTAAGCAACATATTGTCTCACTCGTGTAAGAACCTGAAAGAGTGAATAAAAACTAGGAGATATGATAGACATTGTGAAATGAAAAGAAAATGCTCAAAAGTAAAAGGCAAATGGGGTGTGGGAAAGGAGAAGAGAAAGAAGGGGAAATCATGTATGTATGTATATACAGGCTAGCTAACAGTTATACTACTGTTTTCTGTTGCTTTACTGAAAGGAACAGTTAGTGACTACTTCTTTGACCAATATTGCATGTCTCTATTTGTTTTCCTGAGAAACTACTTTGAAGATATCAATACGTAATACAACAACCATTGTTAACTTCCTACCACTTTGTCTGTAACTCTGTATTGTTTGTGTTGTTCTTACGCTATTTTGTAAATGGATGTGTTTGTTAATATGTTTCCCTTATTTTATTTTTAAAATAAATTTTAATAAAAGAATGCAAGATTGATCAAACCATTAAAGGGAATAAAAATATTTTTTAAAACATTACAAATGTTACAGAGCTGCAGTAGATATGATGGTAGGAAATTAGCAATGGTTCAGATGTTTCTTTTCATTTGTTGTCCCACAAATTTCCTTCTCAAGGCCTCTAGTCTGGCCCCTCTTTACTGCTGTAGAATGCTGTATTTCTCCAGTAATTATGTTTGGCTACTTTATTCATAGTTCTTGGGAGTACTGTCTGGTTTTACCCCCATAAGAAAGTAAGACCTTTTAGCACACACCCACTTCTACCTACTGAACCATTTAATCTGTAGAATCTTGCGTGGGGTGTAACCCTAGTAGGCTCAATAAATTAAAAATAACCCAATAGCTGCATGAATAGGTAGATGGATGAATTAATGAAATTTTTATCTGTCTTAAAGTTTGGAAAGAAGTTTCACATTTAGAAGGCAAGAAGGACATTTGTACAGTAGGTAATGAAAGCAGTTGAGATCTTGAGGTACAGTGGGTTAAAACTTGTTTTTGAGATCCTGTTATTTCTCCTTCCATCTTTTCACTCTGTTAAAACAGGAAAATATTTTCTATTATCACTTTTCCAGGGCCTGGTTCTTGGTCTGTAAATATTGCTAAGGTCAGAGTTGACCAGCTGGATCCAACAGCATTTCCACAGAGGACTACTGAACTCTGAAACTCCGCCATTAAGACTGACATCTCTGCTGGAGGATTTGCAGACACACCGACTGGAATGAAATTCCATTTGACCCCAGCTAGAGTTGTTTAAAGTGCAGCTTCTCCTGCCAGTTACTCATACCAGAGACGTGAGGAGAGCCATACAGGCACTGTGAAAGGTTTATGCAGGATTGAGAAAGAAGAGGTTAAAAATCTGATCAGATGCCTTACTATAAAATCCCAGAAAAAGTGAACACTAACGGGAATATGGTTTATTCCTCCAGGAATTCCGGCTAGCCGGCCAGGAATTAACCTTGACCACAATTAAGCCATTAATGACCCTTTCAGAGAAGGTCCAGAGACCTCAACTTTGTTTAGAGAACGTGTGGGGGTGGAACTTCCTGTTTGCACAGAGGGAAGCATAAAGCCCAGTTGCTGGGGAAGAGCAGGACGAGAGGGATTGTAGGGAGTGAGATACAAGACAGTCCCTGCAGCATGGGGAGTAACAAACTCCTCCATCCTAATCTTGTCCTCCTCCTCCTGGCTCTCCTGCCCGCAGATGCCTCCATCTCTGGAAAACCGTGAGTTCCACACAAGGCATGGAGCCTGAATTTAAAGAGCCCTTCCTTGTATTGTAGATTCTTTTATATAATTCATTTGCTTCCCTGTGGAATCGCCAGCTTCATATTTCTAAAGTTGTTTCCAACCGTGAGATTTTGTAAATCTAGTTATTCTTTCTGCACTTGGTCATAAGGATTTTCCTCAAACTCTTTGTATCTCTAAATTTCAGCTTTCCTTGGTGATATGCAAAGCCTTTCCTACAGACATCAGAAATCAATCCTTTTTTAAATGAATCAATTTTCAGATCTTTCTGTTTCTTTAGATCTAATGAGATCGCACTGTTTACCTTTTCTTGCCTTCTGTTTCTTGTTAATATTCTATTTTGTAAAATGAAGTCAAGTCTCTCCCTCAGCTAGATCTTACCCTGAAATACTATCTTGGAATTAAGTAATCATTAGGGTGGCAAATAAAAAACCAACTTGAAATGTTGGTGTTGAGAAAGTAAAGAACTGAAATAAGAAAGAAGAAAATCTTCATCAGATAAGGTGGTGATAGATTGTTCCAATAAAAGTAAAGAAAAAGCTAAAGGAAGTATCAGCTGACAGCTATCAGCAGTTCTTGATAATACAGTACTGAGTGCTTTGAAGCATGTGTGCAAAAAGCTGTGACAAGGGCTGCAGATATACCTCAGGGGCACAGCGCCTGCCTGCCAAGAGCAAGGTCCTGAGTTCATTCCCGGTACCAAAAAAAAAAAAAACTGGTGGCAGGAACATATTCTAACTGCCATTTACTGCTTATACAGGAATAAGTCCTAGCACTTACATCTACAAAACTAATAGTAGTGACAAAGTTAATGTTGGACTTTGTTTAATTCTAGCAGTAAGTACCTCCCATCCTTGTACAGATAAATTCACTGGGGGAGAAGGGAATAGATGTGCTTCAGGAGTATTTTAATTTTATACCTAGTATGGATGGACTAATACATGTATTTTGTTTTGATCAGCAGTATAAGAGTAATATTGAAGGTAAATTAATCAGAACAATATTTAATATTTACAAATTTATAGTCACTTTATATTTAAAAGAGTTAATGTTAAACTTATATTTCCACATGTAACATTACACATGTATATATGTAGATAGAGCTTTGTTAATAAAAAGTAAGAGTGACCCATAAAAGTTTTAAAGCATAAAAATCAAAAGAGAAATTTCTATTTAGCAAGTGGCATGGAAAATCAGATTCAAAGGAAAAGGGGAAAAGATTTAAATCTTTGATCATTACAAAATAAGTTTTGATGTGTTTATGAATTAGGTGCTACTGGGAACCTTATCTCTGTAATATTTAAGATTCTATGGCAAGATTACAAAACAATGTCTTTTGTAAAATATATCTTGTGCTATTATTTACACTTGTGAACAAAATACATGTTTACTTGAAAATATGTGAGGGGTGTGTGGCGTCAAACCATTATTTTAGGAGTTCTGTGCAAAAACGTTTAAAAACTTCAGGACCAGCTTCGATTCTGTCAGGGAATTGGGAAATGTTCTGTCCTCTGCACAAGATACCAAGACCCAAACTCAATCACAAGAGGGCAATTTTTGATGAAACTTTTCCCTGGCCATGAGCTGAAAAGCAAATATTTAAAGTGCAAACATCCACTGTTAGGTAAGACGCAGACTTTGTTAGCCACTTGGCGCAGCTGAGACTAAGGTGATGGTGCACTTTCTCTAAGCTTCAGATCCCATACTTCCACAGGGAAGCAAGCGATAACCATGTAACTTCCACAGGTCATTGGACACACACATATGTTTAATAAAGGTTCTATAATTTAGTTTTTCTGGTGCGCATACGCTTATGACTTTGCTTGCTTTTTACTGCAATGCTAAAGCTAAATAGTAGATCTACAATGTAAATGAATATAATTAACATCCTTTATTCTAATTTAGACATATCGAAGCTCCTTCAAGTGACGTATACCTGCAAAGTGAACCTCTTGTTCACTGCCATGGCATGTGACAGAAAGGGGAAGTGACTCTTACATATGCCACTCAACAGCAGTTTCATGCCGTCAGTGTGACTTCTCTCGGTGTGGCGACTGTGATGGGGTGTGTGTTGTCAATAGCAAAGTCTCCCCCCTCCTTTCTCCTCTCACTGCGCTGCCCCGTTTGCAGACAATATGTGGTGCTGGTTCCCTCCCTGCTCCATGCCGGGACCTCTGAGAAAGCATGCCTGCTTCTCACTCAGCTGACAGAGACGGTGACTGTCAGGGCTACCTTGGAGTCCAGAAGGGAAAACAGAAGTCTCTTCACTGACGTGGTGGCAGAGAAGGACTTATTCCAGTGTGTCACCTTCACTGTGAGTATGGCTGCTTGACTTCAAATATTTGCTTCTACTATTCGGGTCTAGGGGCTTAGAACTGTCAAGATAAGTCTTGGGAAAGTTAGTAAGAAGCTAGGGCTGGGGATATAGCTCAGTGGAATAAGCGCTTGCCTAGCAAACGCAGGGTCCTGAGTTCGATCCCCAGTACTGCAAAAACAAAACAAAAAATAAAAAAATAAAATAAAATAAAAAAAGTTAGTAAGAAGCTAAATGTAGCAACTAAGTATAGAAACTGAATAGCAGTACAAAAATTCCCATCCAAGAGAGACCACTATTTATTGAAAATTAACCTAATGAGTAAAGAAAAATTCTGTTTATCTCAGAAGAAAGTATTAGACACAATGAAAATGTGACTTCTCCTTAAAATATATATATAAAAAATCTTAGAAAGCAAGCTAGGTCAAGGCTCAATATAAATGGTGGACTGACAGGACTATGTCACATTCTTTCTCAGAGCACTGTAGAAATTATCCTGGGCAGATGTCCAGTTCCTCTTCAGAGCTGTGTACATAGAGGATAGTTGTAGCCTAGTGCCAATAAGATGGTTTATTCATCAGCTTAAGACATGTTTCTATCCTACTCTCTTACCACACACCTGGCAAAGCTCACAAAGCTGGCAAAGCTCCCAGGGTGCACTGGTCTGAGCGATGTAAGTGAAAGTGTGGTTCTCAGTCGCAACCTCTGTTACTAAGGTGTTTTTTCCTCCTTGTGTTCCGGCTTCCCTCTGGTAAAAGTGCAGAAGTGATTGCTGTTTGCCCCAGCTTCCCCAGTTAAGAATGAGGAAGTGAGATGAAGTAAAAAGGCACCATCTCAAGAGAGGAGAGAAACAGGGCGTGGAAGAGAACTGAAGGATGAATGAGTTCTCAAGGTCGCTTCTTTATTTCAGGTGCCCCAGTCCTTAGTCCCCGAGGAAGTTGTGTTCCTCACTGTCGAAGTGGAAGGACCAACTCATCAATTTAGGAGTCGGAAAACAGTGTTGATTAAAAAGACAGAGAGTCTGGTTTTTGTCCAGACAGACAAACCCATCTACAAACCAGAGCAGACAGGTATGACAAGGTCTACAGTAAGAACATTGAAAACAAAACCTTCCTTCCCTGAATATTCGTCACTCAAAGGCCTATAATCCTGTTTCCCTAATAGTTCGTCCTACCAAACTATAGGCCTAGCCAAGAGTTTGATGGTCTCATGGAAAATATTTTCATTTCAGTGAAAGCTCGTATTGTCTCAGTGGATGAAAATTTTCACCCCCTGAATGAGTCGGTGAGTTTCCTGTTCTTTATATAAAATTAGTACTGTTTATATAAGTGGACTTTATTTTTCTTCTTCGCGCTTACCTCCCTAAAAGGAGTAGATAGATGACACATAGATAGATAGATAATAGATCTTTTTCTTTTCTGTCCATCCCTATTAGAATGTAAGCTCTGTGAGAACAGACCTATTGTTTTTCTGTGTTACTATAGTCTCGGCATTTGGAATGGTGCATTGTACACAGTTTGTATGCAATGAATATTAGTTTTGAGCAGTCATGCATACTCGTACTCATTTTTAGAACTAGTTCAGTAGTCTGTGACCCAAATTTATAATTGGATCCAAACATAATTGCTTCCAGTTTTATAAGTGTTTATTTTTCAATCTGTAAAACTGCATGGCAAAAGAATTTTCTTCCCTGGGAATTACAAGCACGTAAGTATTGTCAGTAAATCTCATTTCTCACAGTACACACATATATTTGTTGCTGATGGGCCAGTAACTTCTTCACATCTTAAAATGGATTAATTCCAAGTTCTGTAAAGTTTAGAGGAAGTTATTCTTCATATGTACAGAGCTGTATCCATATCATTCTATATCGTCAGAGTTGGAAATATTCGAAAACAAGTATAAATTCCTCTCTTTTTTTCTTCTTTCAGCTGCCAGTAGCATTCATCCAGGTAAGCAATGTGAAAAATTCCATAATTAAAAAGGAAGTAATAAATTTCAGGAAGGTGTTTTTATTTGGGAAGCACTTAAATTGTCCCAGAAACACATCATTGGTGATCAAGGCTCCAAAATTCACATAGAGCTGCATGTTACAATCCACTTCTGTTCCTCACCCCTCACTGCCCCCCAGTTGTCCTCCTTGTAGATAAGGGGGTGTTTCCACGAGTTTTCTTTTATAGTCTCTGATGTTGCTTGCATTTTTGTTAATTACAATTAATTTACCCTCAG
The DNA here is from genome assembly GCA_004027595.1 of Dinomys branickii. Classification (NCBI taxonomy): domain Eukaryota; kingdom Metazoa; phylum Chordata; class Mammalia; order Rodentia; family Dinomyidae; genus Dinomys; species Dinomys branickii. Next base: position 5,312 of record PVLD010023164.1, on the reverse strand, counting down.
GACCCCAAAGGAAACCGCGTCATGCAGTGGCAGAATCTCAGGCTAGAGCGTGGCCTCACGCAGCTCTTCTTCCCCCTCTCATCCGAGCCCCTGCTGGGCCCCTACACCATGGTGGTGCTCAAGGGCTCCGGTGGAAGGATAGAGCACCCCTTCACCGTGAAGGAATTTGGTATGGGTCATGGAAAGCCGCGGGCCGTTTCTCTTCACGTTTAAACTTCTAGAATCTAGAACTTGAGTTGATTTGCAGATTTTCCATTTCCCATGAGTAAGATTGGGTTGAGAGTAAAACTGATGAGGTGTATGTCCAGGGAGGACATCAGTGATTTGCACATAAGGATTCCTATAACTTGCTTATTTGGTGGCAATATTTAACATAAAAAATATGAAATATGCTTGTTTTAATGGCCGTTTCATTATTTATCAGTGATCTCTCATAGTCACTCAACCAACTCTCCATTTTGAGAACAATGAACACACAGATAAACTGAACAATAGAGGAGCATTTTTCAAAGCCCTAAAATTCTTAGAGAACTGGAAAATATTATGTCCCAAAAGTTGAGAAACAGTTCCCAATCACCAATTCTTTATCACCAATCGACAGTTCTCCCCAAATTCGAAGTACAAGTCTCCATGCCAGCGAAAGTAACTATCATGGACCAAGAGTTTACTGTGTCAGTGTGTGGCCAGTAAGTTGACTTTTTTCTTTTTTTCCTGTTTTTTGCTTTTATTAGTCTTTCATGGGGAAATATTTAAAGGAGACTCTAGTTTGAAATATTTCGGCAATACAGATACTTTCAGTACTTGGGGAGGATTCCTGTCTCTAGAATATTTTGCTGTTTTTCTACTTTTTATTTTGATCAGCATCAGTGTGTCTATGAAGGGATAGAAAACTGCTTCTAGAAATGCTGTGCTGCTAGGACAGAGATTAACTCTGAAAGCAACAGAGATACACACACACACACACACACACACACACACACACACACACAGTACAAATTCAGCTAAAGAACAATGGCTTCCCTTAAGCAGAAATAACAAAACATACTAATGAGGTAACTGACATATGGCTAGAGAGGAGATTCAGTCATCAACAGATTGTTTACCGGATCTCACAACCATAGTGGAAAAGTAGCTTAGATTCATGATTTTTAGAAATATAGAGCCAAAATTTTACCTAACTCGTCATTCTACCTAAAGCACATCACATACACTTGCCATTGCCATTTTCACCAGAAGACTGTGCAGGGCCTCTCAGGATGGGTCTTTCACACTCAGTAACTATGATTCCAGGTTTCGGCGCCCCACCCCTGAAACCCCAGAGTAACCTTAGCACAAAGAGCAGACAAAGCAAAAGCAAAACTCAACACAATGAAACAAAAAACTTACCCTTCTAAGGACCACATATGTAGTGCACCTGCTACTTGCCAGGCTCCTACCAAATGCTACCTCAGAGTAATGGCCACCAGCTTCCCAGTCCCATATAACTGATGACCTGGTGCTCTTGAAATTAGAGTATAGAAGACATTTCCAATAGGGAAGGAATCAAATACCCTGAAAACACAATCATCTGTGACATATTTATGGCACAATCCTGTTTTTACAAAATGTAAACAAAATATACTTAGCAATTTATATTGAGAAGACACCCTCATATTCATAGTTTGTATCCAAGATCATAAAAGAGTTTGTGTACCCTATTTGTCTTTATTTTGTTTGTCTTTACTGGTGTTAGCTTTTCCTTTTAAAATAGTTAGCTTTTGTAATAAAAAGGAACTATTAAAATGATATCAAAATAAAAATTCAAGGGAAAGAGACATGAAAAGAGAATAAGATAGAAAATTGTAGCATATTTTGCTGGAGATCTGCTTTAAGGAAGTCATTGTTCAGTTTGCTTGCTAGGTAAATCCTATGGGAATCAGAGTGAAATACAGAGTAAATATGCAGAAGCCAAAAAGAAAGTAGAGATAGGTTTAAAAAAGGGGGAGGGTTGTTCTCTGTCTGTTTTGATTCATTTGGCAATGTTCTCCTGACAGGTACACATATGGAAAGCCTGTCCCAGGAAACGTGACTCTGAGAGTTTGCAGAAATTATAATAATCCTTCCAGCTGCTATGGCCAAGAGTCACAGGCTTTCTGTGAGAAATTCAGGCAACAGGTAGGTGAAGAATTCGGCCTTCTAGGTGCTGAAAATAAAGGCCGTGCTGCCCGGCAGGGAGCTGTGCCATGATGCCAACTCAGGGAAGGGCTCATCTGGAAGAGAATCTCATGCTTGCTATGGTAATTTTTAAAACTATGGCTCACCACAATACGAATTATTTATTTCTTCTAATTGCTCACTGTTGATGCTCCAGAATAACAGGAACTGAGCAATCCAAAGCCTCTGTGGGTATCTACTGCTACAAAGAAAACAGGAAAAAATTACTTTTTTAAAAATTGCCTTAGGTGGGAAGGCTGTCAGTCTGTTCTCTTTCTCTGAACAAGAACTTGTCCCAAGGCTCCATCTAGAGGCCAGAGAGGTGAGGAAGTCCTCAGATGGGCAGCCCGCTCCCAACTACAGCCATCTGTGTGGGAAGGGCATCCACATTTTGGTGAAGAGTTAGCTGCTCGCTACAGTAAGATCACCCAGAACATGTAAGGCATTTCCATCTCATTCTCTCCAGGGCATTTCAGATACTAATAACTTATACATAAGGTACAGTTGTGCCAAATAATATTATTAGTCTCTAGACAGTATATTCTGTGCCGTCGGGGTAGAAAATGCCTGAATTACGTTGTCCCCAAAACAATCTATTAGTTGAGCACACATTAGCAGAACACAGATCTGTTCAGTATAACATGTATCATATTTTTGGTACTTGATGATCCCCTTAGCTAAACAGCCAAGGCTGCTTCTCTCAGAAAGTGAAGACCAATGCCTTCCAGCTAAGGAGGAAAGAATATCAAATGCAGCTCCAAGCGGAGGCCAAGATCGAAGAAGAAGGAACAGGTTTGCATCCCACAGGGCATGGGAGAGGGAACAATAAATGTGAACTTATTTCCTTGGCCAAGTTAGGAGCTGTAAAGAAGGAGTGTCAGGAATTGTAGTGTAAGAAGTTCCTGGATGTCCTTCTTCCCAAAATAAACTGAGTATTTCCCTTCTTCGTCGTCTTTTGCAGGTGTGCTGTTGGCTGGGACAGGATCCAGTAAAATCACAACCACCATAAGCAAACTCTCCTTTGTGAAAGTGGACTCATATATTAGAGTAGGACTCCCCTTCTTTGGGCAGGTGAGAAGCTGGCTGCAGTAAAAACCCAGATTTACCTCATTCACACTACAGGCACGGTTTCTGCTAAGATTATACCTAGTTAAAGTTAGTCATTAATATAAAGGAGGTTTTGTATGGCCGTGGCTGAGTAGGCAGTTCTCATTTTTATGTTATGTATTAAATACTCTATTATACCTATTTCTTTCATAAATATATTTACATTAATTTCTATAAGTATTTTTAAGAAGTGCAAATACAGGGATAAAATACCACTTAAGGTTTCCAGGTTTTAGATTGATGAATTTTATCACAGATCCACAAAAGAAAGAAATCTCCTAGTGTCATTTTTCTCCTGTAAACGAAAGGGCAAAGGAACTTTTCTGACTCCAGCAGTCTGAGAGAACAGCTGTACCTATCTCAATGTGTAACTACTGCCTGTCGCGTTCTCAGTGGAGTTTCAGCTACAGAGGCTTTAAAGGAGCCGTGTGGGGGTCTGCACTTGTGATGCCAGTACTCCAGGAGACTGCGGCAAGAGGGCTGCAAGTTCAAACCCAACCTGCACACCTTAGTGTTTCACCCAGACCCTGTCTCAAAATAAATAGAACTGGGAGTGGAGTGTGCCTGAGCATGCCAAGGATCAAAGCCCAGGGCCACATAAAAAGCACTATACTCAACAAAATGGAGTATATTCCAGAAAGTTTGATTATGCTGTGATAGCAAAACATACTCAGTTTCTCAAAATAAAGGTGCAGTGCATTTTTTAGTTTCTCAGAAATAGATTATACTTGTTTAAATTGCTGCTAATTAATACAACAGTTGTCATAAGACTTACTAGAAGACAAAGGATCAGAATCTTATGGCCATTTTTGTCTTTGTTCTTGGAGTAAATACTTCACTGACAAATTTAGATGTTGTAAATCAATTATGAATACTGATTCAGTTCCCGACACAAAGAGATGGTAGCTGTGCCAGTTATCTTGATCTGATCATTACATATCACACACTCGTATTGAGATATCATACTATGTGTTGATAAAAACTTTTTTCAAAATTTCAAAAAGTAGTCCATAATGGAAAACATCACTAGTTTTCCAGTATGAACTGGATTATTCATCTGCCAGACTCAGTCGTCACAATAGGTCACCCCATGATTACCCCTTCTACTCTATCTCTGTGTAATATTTTCTGTTTTTCCTTAGAATTACTACTAAATAACTATATTATTTATACATTTGTTTAGCAGCTATCTCTTGCACCAGGCTATAAGCTCTGTGATACAAAGAACCTTTTCTTGTTCCTGCTATATCTCCAATGTCTGGGACTGTGTACAACAGACAGGAGACACTCAAATAATAATTGTAGTGAAATGAATATGATTGGTGCCTCTTAGTTATTATCCAGAGAATTGATCCACAGCTTTTAATCTTCAGGTGCGCCTGGTGGATGGGAAAGATGTTCCTATGCCATATAAACTCATCACTATCACAGCCTCGGAAGCCAACTACCAGTCCAATGCTACCACCGATGAGAACGGCCTGGCCAAGTTCTCCATTGACACCACTAACATTACAGGCTCCTCTCTGAGCATCCGGGTGAGTTTGGAATGAAGTGACCAATGAAATATCCTTGCAAACAAAGTTGTGAGCTAAAAAAGAAAGTTCCAAATTATGTTTATTCCTATGGGCAGGAAACAATAGAAATTAGAAACCAATTTGAAGTCAATTCTTAAAAAGTTTACAAAAGGGAAACACCATAGTGTAGTTAGGTGTGTGGGTTCCACTCTACCAACACTGTTGGAAATGACACTGATTGAAAATAGGGTGGCACCCATAGCACGACAACAGGGTGGAGCCGGGCGGTCCGCTGTGAACATATGTGCTTTCCCACCTCCAACCGTGGCAGTTTGTATACACCCCTGTATGTTATAGTATAGTCTGAGGCAGCTATATCTCTTCCCAAGGTGAGAGTCCAAGGATATAGATAAACCCAGGAGTACAGTTATTATCACAGGGAAGATGACTGATTGAGTGGTAGGGCAACGGAGATGAGGGAGGAGAAAAAACGAACTG
>PVLD010023163.1:0-27956 GCA_004027595.1 Dinomys branickii | reverse complement strand
TTCGAGCCGTAGCCTGGCACTTGTTTTACTGCTATTGTATTCCTTTGAATCAGGAACTGCGGTGCACACGGGCAGGAAGGGATCAAATGTTAACGTTCAAAGTCATCATCTTACTCAAAAGAGCCAGTAACTTGTTTGATTTTCTGGTGTCACTTCTAGCAAAGCTTTTTAGAAGTCAGGTGTGATGGTGCGCGCCTGTAATTCCAACAGTCAGGAGGCCAAAGCCTCCTGATCCAAAGCAGGACCATGACGAGTTCAAGGCCAACCTAGGCTACATAGGAAGGTCCAGGCCAGTCTGGACCATAGAGTTAGACACTGTGTTTACTTTATTGTTTATGTGTTTTACTGATTTATAACTAAGAAATGCGAAGATAGCATTATATAATACAACAGCCATTGTTAGTCCCCTACTGTCTTCTGTATAATTGTGTATTTCCTTCATTGTTTTTGAGATAACTGAGTAACAAATATGAAGATGATATTATGTAAAACAGCATTCACTGTCAATCCCCTACTATCTTCCTCATAATTTGTGTATTATTGTTTTTGTGTTATTTGAGTTTATATTCTTTTATCTTTGAAATAAAAATTTAAAAAAAAATGGAGCCAGGCGTAGTGGCACACAACTGTAATCTCAGTACTCAGGAGGCTGAGGCAGGAGGATTGTTGTGAGTTCAAGGCCAGCCTGGGCTACAAAGTGAGCTCAAGGCCAGCCTGAACTGCATAGCGAGACCCTGTCTCAAAAAACCAACCAACCAAACAAACAAACAAATAAAAAGAAGGAGAGAAGGAAAGGAACAATAAGATCTTTATGCTTAAGCCAGAGATGCACACCGTTTCAAGTCTGGAACATATCTAGGGAAGGGTCTACACAAAGACACTCTCACAGTCTGCCTGCTGGAGGAGGCAGGGAGCCTGGGTGTCAGTGCCTCTGGTTTGTGAGGGTGGTCTTTGAATTTCTTCACTCTTGTTCTATTAGAGGCATGAAACCAACTTGGAGAAATCTGAACACGGACCAAGAATAACACCCAACTGGAAATTCCTTTCACTGGAGCCCTCTCAGGAAGCAGAGCAAGCCTTTCCACTTCCTAGCAGATCCCTCAAAGGTCAAAAGAAGTGGGAATGTTTGCAAGGACAGCTCGTGTGCTTTTGTTCTCACAAGCCCAGAGGTCTCTTGGGAACGCCAGACTCTCATAAACAAAATAACCTAAGGGGTAGAACAAACAGCAGGCACCTTTCCGATAGGATGCACTATTCCCAGAGCCTTACTGAGGGGTGGTTGGGCCCCCACTTGTTTTTTTTTTTTTTAACTTGTAAAAGTTCCATCTGGCCAGGCACAGTGACGCATGCCTGCATTCCCAGAGCTCGGGAGGCTGAGGCAGGGGGATCACTGAGTTTGAGTTCAGCCTGAACTACACAGTGAGACTCTGTCTCAACAAAAATAAAGTTCCTTCTGGTTGGTAACCACAATCCTGCTCTCAGTAAATTCAACATGGTGTTGGCAGAAAAATATAGAGTTGAGTTTCCCACTTGTAAAAAAAAATACCCCACATCAGACAAGCCAGGTATAGAGTGGCATCTGTGTCCTAGGATGAAGTGACCAAAGGCTCCCGCAATTACACATCACCATAGACATCAGAATGGATGCGGGGCTCGCCTCATGGAGTGTTCTCAACTATCTGCCTTCACGAGCCCCTCCAGCTCCATGGCGTGACTGCTGTGTGCCTCAGTTCCTTGACTGGTGCCCCACTCAGACGTCATTGTCTATTGCACACAGTTTCCTGCTTCCCTGTGTGAGTTGGCTGGGATAAGGCTGGCATTGTGAATTCTGGTCATTTCTATTCCCTGCTATTGCTCAGTGTGGACAGAGAAAAGGGGTATAAGGTGTGGAGGTGGATGTATACTAGATAACAACAGATCCAAGCTACTTCTAGGAAAAAGGCCATCAAAAGAGTGTGTCACCCTGGGATTAGTGGCAGAGCTGGCCTAAATGAATTCAACATAAAACCTCTGTCTTAGACAGGTGTGGTGGTACATGCCTGTGATACCAGCACTTGGGAGGCTGAGGCAGGAGGATTCCTGCAAGTTCAAGATCAGCATGGGTTACAAAGTGAGTCAAGGCCAGCCTCAACCTATAGCGAGACCCTGTCTCAAAAATAGTAAATAAATAAAAAATAAATAAAACCTCTGTCTTTGTGCCACCCCAACCTCTTTCATGCACAAGAATATTGTTACAAAAGAAAAAGAGAAAATTAAAGAGAATGTTTTGTTTTGCCATACTGTAGCCCATTTCTTTTGTTTGTTTGTTTGTTTGTTTTTTGTCTTTTTGAGACAGGGTCTCACTATGCAGTTTAGGTTAGCCTTGGGCTCACTTTGCAGCCCAGGCTGACCTCGAGTTTGCAATGATCCTCCTGCCTCAGCCTCCCAGGTTCTGGGATTATGGGCGTGCGCCACCACACCTAACCCTGTTTCTTTATTGAGAATTAAAAAGGATCAACCTTAATAATATCAATATGTTAAAAAATAATCCAATATTAAATAAGCATATTTGAGAAATTTAATTCTATCAGCAAAATAGGGATGTAACAAACAAATTGAATTCTGTGCCTACAAAGCATTGTAAATAGTCTTACAGTAGTCTTCAGTATGATTTGTTCAGCAACATCGTCTGGTAAGTTTTTGCAGCTTCAGCCATCAGGGCCACTGTGTGGAGAGCACTCTGCTAAACACTGTTCTCTGTTACTCCTTTCTTACTGTGTTTCCCAAGCCCCCTAGTGATCTATAGTCACCTGAAAATACACGGCTGCTGTGGAGAAGGACATTCTTTAGTTAATCTTTCAATGTATTGCCTCAGGCATAACCTAGCCTCTGTTGTTGGGGTCTGGAGGAAGTCCAGCAGAAGCTTTGTAAGCCCTGCTGTGACACTAAATGTGTTGTGATATGTGGAAAGGAATGGTGACATGATGGCTATCTAGTTGAGTCTCATGCCTATGGTAATTGAGTTATATTGTCCCTGCTAAAATGATTGATATCCACCCAGCAGCCCAGTTGCTCAGTTGCCTCTTTTGTTTTATCTTAATAAAAGGTTACTGAAAATGTGATTCGGGGCTGCAGTCCAAGAGGCTGTAAGCCCCGTGATCCCAGAACATTGTCTCTCTTGTATTTCTTTTTCTTCTTACTTTTTTATTCATCCACAGGTACCATGTTCTCGGGACCTGTTCACCCTGGACAGAAACGGATGCTAGACCAACAGGCTGCCTCTGCTCCCCAGGAGCTGGTGCCCAACCCGGCAGAGAGGACAACATCTGCCAGCGCCACCCAGGCCGGGGTTGGCAGCTTGTGTTCTTTGTTCCCAGCACAAAAAGAGACAGAGAGCAAGGCTTTGAAGGCCAGGGAGTTGGGCAACAGCCGGTGTCAAAGCTAGAAGCTGCCTGGAGTGCAGGGAGGGTTTTCAGGTAAGAGAAAGTCCAAACTGATTCGCCTGTGAAGTCCTTCCTCCCCAGTAGAAAGAGTGCAACGGGCTTCGGCTTCAGAGGGCGCCATTTCTCAGGAGTGCTGAGCCTCATTTTGTTGTTTCTCTTTGGGCTCCTGTTGGCAGTCCTGGGGGCGCTCACAGGCAGTGCAATAGCACGGTACTCAAAACAGCTGTACGTGCTGGCTGAGCAAGCACTTTCCACTAACACATCACTCAAATAACTCTCAGTGACATCTCAGTAGGTGTGTGTATGAAATGTAACAGTGCTTATTTGCAAAGGCTGCTACATAAGCATTGAATTCTAGAAAGTACAGAGATTTTTTTCCACCCTCTGTAGTGCTAGGGTTGGAACTCACAGCCTCATACATGCTGAGCAAGTGTTCTACCGCTGAGCTACATCCCCAGTCTAGTGCAGAGATTTTTTGTTTGTTTTTGAGACAGGGTCTCACTGTGCAGTTCAGGCTGCCCTTGAACTCACTTTATAGCCCAGGCTGGCCTCAAACTCACAAGGATCCTGCCTCAGCCTCCTGAGTGCTGGGATTACAGGCATGCGCCACCACACCTCACAGAGATTTTTTTTTTTTTTTTTGAAACAGGCTCTTACTGTGTAGTTCAGGCTGGACTCAAACTAGCAATCCTCCTGTTTCAACCTCCTGAGTGCTGGGTTTATAGGCATATGCCACTACTCGAAAAAGTGCCCTCATTTAGATTTTTAAGTGGAACCATTTAAAAAGACTTAGTTTTTAAACTGGGTATGGTGGCACATGTCTGGAATCCCAGCACTCTGGAGGCTGACGCAGGAGCATCCTTGTGAGTTTGAGATCAGCCTGGGCTACAAAGTGAGCTCAACCTGGGAAGGTGGCCAGACCTTGTCTCAAAAAGATGAAAAAAAAAAACAACAAACCTTAGTTTTCAAAAATGTAAATAAGTATTTCTGCTTTTTATATAGTCTCAATTTAATATTTTTATATTCACTAATTAGAAGTGTTGCTGGGTGTGGTGGCGTATACCTGTAATCCCAGCACTCCGGAGGCTGAGGCAAGAGGATTGTTGTTAGTTCCAGGCCAGCCTGTTCAAGACCAGCCTCAACTGCATAATAAGACCCTGTCTCAAAAAGACACATACACACACAAAAATTTAGAAGTATTGCTTTTAATTATAATAAATAATGTTTTTTTAAATGTTGCTTTTAGAATTGAAGATTTCTGTTTGTTTAAGTCAAGGTCTTTCTATGTTGCTCAAGGTGACCTTGAAGTCTGAGACTTAAGTGGTTCTCCTGCCTCCGCCTCCCAAGTACTGGGACCACAGGTGCATACCAATGTACCTAGATAGATCACTATTTTGAAAATGTATTAAAAGTAATTTAGGGGCTAGGGATATAGCTCAGTGGCATAATTGTCTGTCTGGCAACCACAAGGTCCTGAGTTCGATTCCCAGCACCAAAATTTTTTTTTTAAATGGTAATTCATTTTTATTTTATGTTGTTTTGGATAAGGTATATTTAAATGTTTACACTGTGAATACATTTATATTTCTTAATCCTTTTGTGGGAGTGGTGGTAGGACTTGAACCCAGGGCCTTAAGTTTGTTAAGCAGTTTCTTAACCACTGAACCACATTTTTAGCTGTTCTTTAGTGTTTTAGATCATTACTACCAATAGCATAAATTATATGAAAAAATCTAGTGCCTCTATAGCGATTTTGCTGAAATGAAGAAAGCATGAAAGTAAAAATAGGCATTGTCATTTTGATGCTATGTTTCTCGAGGTGGGAGGGCATTTGGTAGTTTCTTCATGGTTATGATTTAAAATCTTTAGGCTGGGCACATGCACTGGGGACCCTCACTGTGCTTGCTCCCAGGGTTGGAAAGCGTCAGGGACGTTGTAAGGAAGCTTCCTGGGGGCGGGGCCCAGCTCTGCACTGACAGCTCTTCTCTCGGAGACTAGAGCTTCTAGAATTCTCAAAAATACGATATCTTCCACTCACTACACAGAAACGAGGCTGATTTCACATCTCTTGAACACTGAGTTCTAGTTTTCACATGGTATAACTATTATACAGAGCCAGGAACTTTAAAAAACAAACTGCTTAAGAACAAAAAGCAAGGGTTGGGGATGTAGCTCAGCGGCACAGCGTCTGCCTGGCAAGTGCAAGGTCTCGAGTTCGATTCCCAGTACCAAAAAAAAAAAAAACCACAAAGAAGAAAAAGAAGAACAAAAAGCAGTCAGAACTAGAGATGAAACTGAATCCTGCAAACCCTTGCTATTTGAAATAAGATCAGCAGACCGCAAGCACTAGTGCTGCCCGGAAGCTGTTTAGAGATGCAAACTTTCATAAAGTATGCATTTTTGCCAGGAGTAACGGCAAGCTCTGGTAATCCCAGCATTCAGGAGGCTGAGGCAGGAGGATCACTGAGAGTTCGAGACCAGCCTGGGCTACAAAATGAGGTGAAGGGCAGCCTGAACTGCACAGCGAGACCCTGTCTCAAAAAGATGAAAAAAAAAGTTCCACTTTGATCCTCAAGTTTATATTAAAAAACAAGAAGCACTTCTAGGATCTCTAGTGTGCGGTGGAAAAGGAAGAGAGGGGCAGAGATGACTGCGGCTCAGCTGGGGGTCGCAGCAGGACAAAACTCCGTCCTGGGTTTTATTGCCAGCGAGATTGGGCAGCAGCATAGCACACCGACGGTTGTGCCTTGTGCCGAGGCCGCGGTCCCATGGTGCAGAGGGTGTACTAGGGCTGTTTAGGGTTTCTATCCATTGGCTCACCTTCCGGGAAACGCCCACCCCCAGATCTGGTGGCCCCTGAGTGGACCTCCCGAGTGCTGTGTGGTGTGAGCCCACTGGCCCTGAACAATGACTCGGGCCAGACATCCGGCCAAGAGGCAGCTGGTTTGTGACCTGGGTGGAAAATGGGAGCTGGAGTCAGGCGTGGTAGCACTCACCCGTAATCCCAGAGCTTGGGAGGCTGAGGCAGGAGGATTGCTGTGAATTCCAGGCCAGTCTGGGCTACATAGTGAGTTCAAGTTCACTCTGAACTACATAGTGAGACCCTGTCTCAAGACACACGTGCGCGCGCGCGCGTGCGCACACACACACACACACACACACACACACACGCATGCGCTCATGCACACACGCATGCACGCACATGTGCAGGTACTGATGAGAAAAAGACAGGTGGGAAAAGTGGACAGTAGGCTCAGCTTCCGCTCTTGGTCAGATATGCACTCAGTTTGTTCTGAGTGTAAACCTTCGATTCCAGCAATCCACAGGTCTGTGTCTAGAAAAGTAGATAAATTTATTCCTAATAACCTAGTTCCAAATAAACCAAGATTGTTGGTTCATAATCCTATTATTAGCATTGGCTCAGAAACTGGAAAGAGTGGGAGTGAATTTTGGAGGGAGAAAGAATATATTTCAGATGACTAGAACCCAGGTTCACTTTTTTTGTGTGTTTTTGAGACAGGGTCTTGCTATGCAGTTCAGGCTGGCCTTGAGCTCACTTTGTAGCCTAGTCTGGCCTCGAACTCACAACAGTCCTCCTGTCTTAGCCTCCCAAGTGCTGGGATTACAGGTGTGCACCACCACACCTGGCTCAAGACTTGCTTCTTGAGAGTCCATTTATATGAGTTGCGGCAGAAGAGCATAAGCTTGTCCAAACTAAACACCAGCGGGTCTCAGGACAGCAATGTTGACTGAGCACCAGGGGAAGAGACACTTTCAAAGGACACCATCTTAGTTACTTTTCTCGTGGCCAAACGCCCAACATTCACAAGTTAAGGCAAGAACATTTATTTAGTTCACAGTTTGCACAGGTTTCAGTCAATAATCAGCAGGTTTCAAGGCACTGTGGCTGGGCAGAGCGGCATCACAGTGCAGGACCAGTTCATGGTGAACAGAAGACAGCAGAGCAAGCAAGGGAAAACACAAACCTCTTTCCGTCCCTTATGTTGGATCCAGGCTACCAGGACTAGGGTGGAGCCAAACCATTCTTGGGCTCATTTAGTAATCACCCAGGCTTAGCCCCAGCATCACACGCTCTAGATCCAGCCACCTCTGGAAAAGCCCTTCCCCTGACCACAGAAGGCTCTGGGGGTACCTCCAGACCCAAACCATAACAGATGCTGATGGGGCTGCCCCTAAGAGTCTGGAATACCAGGCACAAGCTGCCCTGATGCCCAGGTGACATCAAAATATGACAACAATTGGAGGAGTTCCTGCTGTGGCATCGGAACCTCATCTGCGCCTCAGGTGACATCAGCCGGGTGACATAAGCCTACGGGGCCGCGTGGGTCCGGCTGGCAGATAGCCTCTGTCTCTTGTGACCTTGCTTTACTCATAGTCTACATATTTAAACACCCATCCAACATCTATTTTGATTTTTTTTTCAGCTCCTGAAATCACACATCTCCCAAATCTTTATACTTGTCTGCTTGGCTTCAAAAAGACTAACTTAGCTGGGCATGGTGATGCAGACCTATAATCCCAGAATATTTGGCAGGCTAAGGTAGGATTGCCACAAGTTTGAGGCCAGCTTGGACCACATAGTGAGTTCAAGGCCAACTTGAACTACATAGCAAGACCCTGTCTCAAAACAAAACAAAACAGAGCAAAACAAGGACTTTCTTAGACAGCTTCTTCCCTGGGCTCCCTGGTTCCATTCTTGACACGGTGCACTCCACTCTCCACCTACTGGTTGGCAGGAACCTTTAAAAATGGGAGCCATGGGGGTTGGGGATATAGCTCAGTGGAGTAAGCGCTTGCCTAGCAAGCGCAGGGTCGTGAGTTCGATCCCCAGTACCGCAAAACAAAACAAAACAAAAGGAAAAAAAAAAAATGGGAGCCTGAGCTCCGACTGGTAGCACATGCCTGTAATCCCAGCACTGTGGGAGGCTGAGTCAGTAGGACTGCAAGCTTGAGCCCAGCTTGCAATACTTAGTCAGATTCTATCTCTCTTTTTTTTTTATACAGGGTCTTGCTATGCAGTTCAGGCTGGCCTTGAGCTCACTTTGTAGCCCAGGTTGACCTTGAATTCACAATGATCCTCCTGCCTCAGCCTCCCGAGTGCTAGGATTACAGGCGTGCGCCACCACTCCCGGTGAGATCCTATCTCAAAGTAAAAAATAAAAAGGGACTAGAGATGTAGCTCAGTGAAAAGACCCTGGTTCGATCCCCAGTAACAGGAAAGAAAAATGGGAGCCTCCTCAGAACACCTTGTTCTCTTTCTGATTTGGCCCCTGCCTACCCTTGCCATCCCACAACCTGCTTCAGCTCTCCTTGCACATTTCACCTGGACTACAGGGACTTTCTTTCTCAAATGCCCTGAGCTCCTTTCTGCTTCCAAGTCTTCCTGCTGCCCTGGCCCTATTGCCAGGCATTCCTCATCCCTCAGTGTACTGCGGCCCGCTCTCGTCTAGAGCCAAGGCTCTCCTGTCACGGAGTCTTGAGTTTTCATGGAATGTGTGGCTGTCTAGAACTGTCAGTGTCTGTTACTCGTTCGTGAGGTTATCACTTGTAGCACAACAGCAGAGACCTCACCTGCCTGGCTAGCTACCATCCTGCTGGCCCCTGGGACAGCTTCTGGGGTAGTGAGGCACAGGGAGGCTGCACTGGCTCCCAGCTCCAGTCTCCGGGCTTGTTGCTAGCAGGGCTGCAACACCATTTACACCTGCCTCTGGCAGTTTTGGTAAATTACTCTCTCTGGCTCTGGGGGCAGAGAGCTGAAGGGCAGTTTGACTTGATATGGTTTTTGTTTGTTAGTTTTGTCTTTTTGAGACAGGGTCTTGATATGCAGTTCAGGCCGGCCTTGAGCTCACTTTGTAGCCCAGGCTCGTCTTGAGCTCGCAATGATCCTCCTGCCTCAGACTCCCGAGTGCTGGGATTATGACTTGATATGTTCAGACTCTGGTGATTGGAACTGTTGCTTCCTATCCCACGCCCACCTGACCCAGTGAAGAAATCTTCCTACCAACACCTTGCTGGCTGCTCCAGCCTTTGGGGTGTTCTTCCATCCGTTCTCCAAGACAGCACACCAGCTTCCCAGCTGCATCTGGCTTTGTGTAGCAGGAGGCAGCTCCAGCAAGATCCTGATTCTGCATCCCCATCTCAGGACCCCCAAGGGAGGATAGGGCTGGCCTAGGTCTCACACCCACCCTGGAGCAGCCAGCAGTGGCAGAGGGAACAGTGCACCTTTGAGGTCTACCTCTGAGTTGGTACTGAAAATGAAGGCTTATTGGGAACCAGGAATCTATCCTGAGCTATGTCTTTCACAGTGGTCCCTCAGCCTTAGCCAATAGGACTCAGATTATCTGACTCAACCCAAGGCAGCATGGTGCCTTTCTCACAAATTTGAACAGCCAGTTCATGAAGGGTAAATTAGCTCTACTGGTGCATAATTTACATATAATAAAGTATTATAAGTTCAATGAGTTGTTTTTGTCTCTTTTTTTGGAGACAGGGCTTCGCAATGCAGTTCAGGCTGGCCTTGAACTAACTTTGTAGCCCAGGCTGGCCTCGAACTCAAAGAAATCCTCTTGCCTCAGCTTCCTGAGTGCTAAGATTACAGACGTATATCACCAAGCCTTGCCACGTATTCTTCTTTTAAATTTTTTCTTTTCCAGACAGGATCTTGCTATGTCGTCCAGGCTAGTTTGTTTTTTTTGTTTTTGTTTGCTTTTTGGTACCAGGAATTGCACTCAGGACCTTGCAATTGCCAGACAGATGCTTGTGCTGCTGAGCTATACGCCCAAAAATTTGGGGGGGACCCAGGAATTGACCTCATGACCTTCCTCTTGCCAGGTAGGTGCTGTGCCACTGAGCTATATCCCCTCGCTTTGAACTCAGTATGTAGCCACAGTTGACCTCAAACTCACCGAAATCCTCCTGGCTCAGGCTCCTGAGCACTTGGGTTTACAGGGGTGTGCCACCACGCCTGCCTCCCTCTGCTTTCGTATACTTTGTCTGTCCAGGACATCTGATCACCTCCCCAAATCCTGACCTGCACAGCTGCCTGGCAGTCTGCAAGCCTGAATAGCTGACGTCCTTGACTGATGGTCATCCGCCTGCACGGGCGTCCTGCCGGGTCCCATCCAGGGCTCCTATAGGTTCGCAGGGCCTGTCTCCGAGGAGACCCGGCTCTCCCGATCAGCGCCCTCCAGACCGAACCTCGTCTATCTGCGGTCACCTCTGTGCCGGATCCCTCCTCCCCACCCCACCCGTCCACCTCTAGTCACAGTCTCTTTCCTTCTACACGAATGACTGGGTTTCCAGGCACAGGGGCCATTGTGCTGACTGGGGCCCCGAAGCTGCTGTAAATGCCGCTGCCCACAGTGACTCTGCTTGGTCTTGGGCTCATTCCTCCAACACCAGCAGTGGACGCTCAACTGGGCGTGTCCTGCTGGGACTCCATGGAGTTTTCTCTAATGAGTGTTAGCAGGAGGTTTCTGGGCTCCACTTGATCTGGACTCACTTTGCCCTCATTTTTTTTTTTCACTATGCAGTTCAGGCTGGCTTTGAACTCACTGTATAGGGCTGGGGATATAGCTCAGTGGAATAAGCGCCTGCCTAGCAAGTGCAGGGTCCTGAGTTCGATCCCCAGTACCGCAAAAAAAAAAAAAATGAACTCACTGTATAACGCAGGCTAGCCTCAAACTTAGTGATCTTCCTGCCTCAGCCCCCCAAGTGCTGGGATTATAGGTGTGACTCACCAGGCCCAACTCTTTTTAATTTTTGACTATGACATTCATTGAACTTGTCCTTCAAAATGAAAACAACTGGTAGAAAACCAGTGAGTTATTATAGTATCTGCATCACATTTATAGTCCACACAGTAGGGGCTGGGAGTGTTGGAACTCAGAACAAGAGCTTTGCCTGGCATATACAAGGCCCTGGGTTTGATTCCCAGCACTGCATAATACAATAAAATAAATTCAAGCATGTTTAGATTAAAAAAAAATCAATTCAAACAAAGGTTACTAGTAAATAGGTTTGAGATTATAGTAAATATGGTTTAAAACTTAAATGCAGAATTTGGCTGCTTGGAAAGTTTAGTAAAAATCCAGTTTACCCAAACAAAAACTAGCAAGAGCAGCCAGGCATCGTGGCACACATCTGTAATCCTTGTACTCAAGAGGCTGAGGCAGGAGGACTGCTGTGAGTTCAAGGCCAGTTTGAGCTACAAAGTAAGTTCAAGACTACATAGTGAGACCCTATATCAAGCAAAACAAAATACAACCAAGAGAAAAACTGAGGGGATTTTTTACTACCAAAATGTAGGCTACTAGAATCACCAACACTAGAAAATGGGTAGAAAATTTGATGTACTGCAGTGTGGTGGATATTATTTTTCAAAGATTTTGCCGAGTGTGGTGGCACACACCTGTAATCACAGCACTCAGGAGGCTGATGCAGGAGGGTCTTTACCAGTTCGAGACAAGCATGGGCTACAAAGTGAGCTCAATGCCAGCCTGAACTGCATAGTGAGACCCTGTCTCAAAAAGACAAAACAAAACAAAAAAGCACAAAGATTTCTATAGTTTCCATGCTTTTCTTGGTCCTTCTCTTAAAGAGGGCGTCTTAGCCAGGCGTGGTGGTGGAGGCCAGTAATCCCAGCACTCTAGGAGACAGAGGCAGGAGGATCACAAGTTGTGCCAGTGCTGGGAGGCTGAGGCAGGAGGAGTGAAAGTTTGAGTCCAGCCTGGGCAATTTTGCAACTTAAGGAGACCCTGTCTCAAAATAAAAAATAAAAAGGGCTGCAGCTGGGGAGGCAGCTCAGTGGCACAGCACCTGCCTGGCCAGCGCAAGGTCCTGAGTTCGATTCCCAGTACAAAAAAAAAGGCCTGGTGATATAACATAGGGTGAAGGTTCTGGGTTAAATCCCCGGTAGTGGGGAGTAGGGGTGTCTGTAGTTAATTCTTCAGTGATTTTTTGAAGGAATAGGTGGCAAGAGTTGGCCCGGGGTTGCTTTTTGCCTCAGTGAAGGCTGTTGTTGAAGGTCCCTGCCACTCTTAATGTTCTATGAGGACAGCAGAAAGCATACAAGGAAAATCTAATTAGCTCCCAGCAGTGTCCCGGGAAGACTGCGGCAGCAGAAGCCTCTCCTCCTGCCAGTGGTTTCTTGGCTTGGGAACTTGACTACTTGGAAAATGATGCAATAGTAGAGGGAAAAAAAGATCTTTTATTCCAACCTTGAAACCAAAGAATTCACTTGAAATTGGCACACAGCGCTCCCCTTGGGGCCCTGTCCTTGCTCCACACCCGGCAACGAAACTGCCCACTGTCCTTCATCACGGAAGGGGGGGCACTCGCTGGGGAGAGCATGCGGATGGCTCCTGGTGCTCCAAGCTGTCATCCCAGGGTCTCTAAAGCCATGGACACATTAAAAGGTGCCCTGAAAACTATAAACACACCACACAGCGCGTTCCCTGGGAGGAGCAGGTCTTGCACTTGAAAAGGAGAGAAGTTTCCTCCATGCAAAGTTTCAGAGCAGTGAGGGATGGGCACCCGCTCCGCCAAGAGCCACCGAGTGCTGCCAGTGAAAGGGAAAGCAGCTTGCCGCTTCATCTGAACCACCCTCCCTGGCCATGAGCTTGAAGGGGAGCTGGTTTGGGTGAGCACAGTGAAACAATTAGAAAAAACATTGAAGAGAGCGTTATTCTTTGGTCTGTTTTTTCCAAGTAGGAATGAATAGAAATTCTGGCTGTGGCAGTACTGTCCCGTATTTGTAGGTTTTCCGAAAGTGCGTGCCTGCTTTTCCCCTCTCATCCCGGCCCCCCAGTAAATAACACTATTGTTCTGGCTCTTATTGCCAGACATGCAGGCAAGAAGGCCACCTCTGTGGTAATCCCCGTGGGAGCAGAGTGGGTCCCCACCTGTACTCCTCTAATCTTCTGCACCCTAAAGAACTGTGTTAAGCTTCTGTAGAATGCTTTGTATTTTGTTTGTTTGCTTGTGTATTGTTTTTCTGAGACAAGGTCTTGCCATGTAGTTCAGGCAGACCTTGAACTCACTATGTAGCCCAGGCTGGTCTCAAATTAACTCATGGCAATCCTCCTGCCTCAGCCTCTTGAGTGTGCCACCATACCAGGCTGTAGAATGTTTTAAAAGTATATGTTTGTTTATTTATTTATTGTGGTGCTTGGGATGCAACCTAGGGCTTTGTACATTCTAAGCGAGTGTTGTACCCTTGAACTGTATTCCCTGCTCTTTGTAGAACTTTTTTTTTTCTCTTTTGTCTTTGTGAGACAGGGTCTCGCTATGCAGTTCAGGCTGGCCTTGCGCTCACTCTGTAGCCCAGGCTGGTCTCGAACTCCCAACAATCATCCTGCCTCAGTCTTCTGAGTGCTGGGGTTACAGGCGTGAGCTACCAGGCCCGGCTTGTTGAACACTTTAATGACTATCTCTTGAGTCCTAAGTTTTGCTGACATGGAGAAGGTCAAGGGAAGACTGACCAAAGAGCTAAGGTAAAATGTGCTAAACTGGTCTGCTGATGATTCTGAGCCGAAGTCACTCCAGGGACTATGACTCTGCAGGTGCCCACTTGGCCTGTCTACTTGGCCTGTCTTTTCTTACAATGCAGCAAAGCAACAATTCATTAGGGAGTGGTGTCCTCTACATACCAAGGCTGGAAAATAGCCTGTCGCCAAGTCTGGCCATGGGGGCTGCAGTTAACTGAATCAACAGTCTTGGATATAATCGAAGTACTGTACTCCCTTCGGTGTCCCCTGTGGATCTCTTCATAACATCCCTGGAATGCACAGTACTACCCTGGTCCAGATAATCACCTGGCCTGTCCCTCCTTCAGACTTCCAGTTCTTCAGCTAAAAAGCATGTATGCATTGTACTTTTTTTCTCTTTTCTTTTTCTTTCTTTTTTTTTTGTTTTTGTTTTTGTTTCTGAGACAAGGTCTCACTATGCAGTTCAGGCTGGCCTTGAGCTCACTTTGTAGCCCAGGCTGGCCTCAAACCCACAACGATCCTCCTGCCTCAGCCTCCTGAGTGCTGGGATTACAGGCATGTGCCACCATGCCCGGCAGGGCACTTTTCTTGATACTCAAAATCAAATGTGTGTCCAGCTCCACCTACCCTCTGTGAATGTCTTTCATTGTTCTTTCTTATATAATGCTGTAAACAGTGGTTCTTAGATTCTACTGTGGTGGTTTAGGACAAAGTTAAACCTGTTGTACTTATTTAAAAATAAAGGAAAGAGCCAGGCATGGTGGCGCACGCCTGCAATCCCAGCACTCCGGAAGGCAAGTCAGGAGGATCACAGCGAGTTGGAGACCAGCCTGGTCTACAAAGTGAGCTCAAGACCAGCCTGAACTGCACAGGGAGACCCTGTCTCAAAAAGACAATAAATAAATAAATAAATAAATAAATAAATAAATAAATAAAAAAGCAAAGGAAACCAGAATTCACTGAAGTGTCAAAGATGACTCATTTGGGAGGGCTTGTCTTGTGTGTTTTATTTTAACTAAGATGCTCACTGAAAGTGAGAGGGCTTGCTGGTCTGGTGGCACTTGACTGTATATAATCTCAGCTCTCAGGAGGCTGAAGCAGGAGGAGACACTGCAACTTTGAGGCCAGCCTGGACAACATAGAGGGACTGGGTCTCAAAAAACCAAGGAAGGCTGGGGGTGGTGGTGCACGCCTGTAATCCCAGCACTTGGGAGGCTGAGGCAGAAGGATCATTGTGAGTTTGAGACCAGCCTGGGCTACAAAGTGAGCTCAAGGCCAGCCTGAAGTGCATAGTGAGACTCTGTCTCAAAACAAACAAACAAACAAAAACACAAAAAAACAGGAAGGGAGATTTTGGGTGTGGTGGTGCATGGCTGTGATCTCAGCACTTGGGAGGCTGAAGCAAGAGGATGGCCTTGAGTTCAAGGCTGACTACAAACCTGACTACATAGGGAGGCTCTTCCTCAAAAAAGTAGAAAAGAAAGGTCTCTGCATTAAAATGGAGCTCTGCTGTGTTTTATTACCTTATAGAGAATGCAATTTCAGATGCAGAATTATCCTGAGGTTATCTTCATTTCTGCAGGAGTGAAAGGAGGTGGGCAAATATCCCTGATGGTGGACTCCTAGGTAGTTTTCAGGAATTAAAAACCACCATGTTTCTTTATTTCTTACAAATAATATTTCCAACAGAAGTTACACGATATTAGGAATGTTAGATGATGCTAACTAACATGCAGGGGGCAGAAGAGGATTTGCACCCTGAACTATTTCATTTACCATTTAAGTACTCATAAATAATTAAAACAATTTTGAGAAAGGAAGAGCAGAGGGCTGGCCTGTCCCAGCTGGACATTATAATACCCCAGATAGGGAAAATCTGCTGCTATCATAGAAATGGGAATATAGACAAATGGAACAGAACAGTCAGAGAGAGACCAAGTTACATGCCGGGAGGGGTGAAGAATTGAGAACACTGAATTATTGGATGGATTAAAAAAAAGGCTCCTAGCCAGGTATAGTGTCACATTCCTATAATCCCAGCCCTCTGGAAGGCTGAGGCAGGAGGGCTGCAAATTCAAGCCTAGCCCGGTCAATTAAGCAATTTTGTGAGGTCTTGATTAAAAATTTAAAAAAAAAAGGCTGAGAATGTAGCTCAGCATTAAGGTTCTTGGTTCAATCTCCAGTACCACACACACAAAATTGGTTTCCTATTTCACCACATAAACAAAATAAACTTCAAGTGCTCTAAAGACTTAAATGAGAAAGGTAGCCGTGTGTGGTGGCACCATGGCACTTGGGAGGCTGAGGCGGGGGAATCATTGTGAGTTCGAGACCAGCCTGGGCTACAAAGTGAGCTCAAGGCCAGCCTGAATTGGGTAGTGATAACCTGTCTCAAAAAGACAAAAGCAAAAGAAGATGTGAAAGGAAAAGCCATAGGATAATAAAGGGCTGGGGATTAGCTCAGTGGTAGAGTGTGATTAATGTGTGTGAGGGACCAGGTCTGATCCCTGATACCACAAAGAATTAAATAAATCTATGACCTCCTGAATGGATTTGTGTCCTGATGGGAGGCGTGGGGCAGGTACTGCAGGAGTCGATTCCTGAAGAAAGGGTTCATCTGGCCTCTGTCTTGCTCACTTGACTGCCCACCTTGTTAAGCTACAGCAGGAAGGCCCAGCCCCATGCCAGGCTCATGCTTTCGGATGGCCCAGTCTCAAGAACCGTGAGCCAAATACATTCCTACTGTATATGAGGGGCTCAGTCTGTAGTATTCTCTGAAAGCAGCAGAAAACACACAAAGGCACCAGGATTCACAGGTCTGGAGATCAAAGGACAGGAATGAGAGCGCTTCTCATTTCCGTGACTAGTCTTGTGGACTTGGTTTCAGAGGGATGCCTCTTTCCACGGGGAACCCAAGGATCCCTTTGAGCTAGAAGTCAAGGCCACGTGAGCTCCTCGTGCCCCTAATCAACAGGCAAAGCAGAACGACCGTCTGCAGTCACTGAGCCAGACCACTAAGGCAAAGCTGGGTTGCTGTTTGGCAGTGAAGTGAGGAGGTCAGTGACTGGAACGCAGAAATGGTGTAGGGCTTCCCTTTGTACTCCCAGACCCAGTGATTAAAGGCAGCTGAAAACTGTAAGCCAGCTACGGCAAATCTTGTAAGGATCCAGACTGTTCAGGAATGAAGGTCTGGGTTACAGCTACAGGCAGGGAACTAAAACTAGCAGAGGTGCTGGCTGAGGGTTAAAAGAATATGGAATGGGCAGACAAAGGAATCATAAACAACATATGGCAAGCTGCTCACTCTTGTGGAATTCATTATTTCTCCTCCTCTTCTTCCTCCCCCTCCTCCTCCCCACCCTTCTCCTCTTCCTTCTTCCTCTTTTCCTTCTTCTCTTCCTTCTCCTTTCCCTTTCTTATTTTAGAAAAGCCAGGTATAGCTGGGTGTGGTGGTGCACCCCTATAATCCCAGCACTTGGGAGGCTGAGGCAGGAGGATTGCTATGATTTTGAGGCCAGCCTGGGCTACCTAGTAAGTTCAAGGCCAACCTGAATTACAGAGTGAGACTGTCTAAAAAGAAAAAAAAGCCACCAGAAAGCACTTTTATTACAATTTAAAAAAACAAACTTCAAACTCAAGTGGTATGGCGGTAGGAGTGAGCGTAGGTGGGATGGAGAATGAGATAAAGTATCTCTGAGAATCACCACCCAGACAGGAGGGGGAGGCAGGCCTGAGGAGAGAGAAGCCAGGACACTTCAACAAAGTGAAGCAAGTGCCAAAAAACAACAGGTGCTGAGGCTGCAAGGACCAGCTTCATTCTTTTACAGGAGCATTCAGATGGAAAAAGAGAATACATGAGGATTTGTCAGGATGGCTGGGCTTTCACTGGGTCTACAAACAGCACCTTCAATTGAAACTTTGGGTTACAGTTCTTAAAATTTGGGAAGTATAGCTTGGTTAGTTTTGTGGTTTGTTTGTTTTATTTTAGCTTGATTAATTAGGAGACTACATGTTCTGAAAATCCATTTAAAAACCACAGGATGGAAACACAGACACTAAAGGCCAAATCATGAAGACAGCTTCAATGGCCCCTGCTGACCCAGGGACCGAGATACCTATAGTGTCCAGTATCAGGGAAAGAGATCTGCTTTCAAAAGGCAGGGGTTAAAAAAAAAAGTCAGGCGTTAGCTGGGCATAGTGAGGTATGCTTGTAATACCGACACCTGGAAGGCTGAGGCAGGAGGATTGCAGAGTTCAAGGCCAGCCTGAACTATGTAGACTGTCTCAAAAAAAAAAGGAAAAAAGGAAAAAGGCAGAGGTTTCAGGAGAAGGAGGTAGGGCTACCACGCAGAGACTCACCCTGTTCTTACATCAGTCTTGGTTTTTTTTTTGGGGGGGTGTCTCTTTTTTGAGACAGAGTCTTGCTATGCAGTTCAGGCTGACCTGGAGCTCACTTTGTAGCCCTGGCTGGCCTTGAACTCACAATGATCCTCCTGCCTCAGCCTCCCAAGAGCTGGGATTATGTTTTGTTTTTCATTTGGGGTATGGTTTTTAATTTAACCCAAGAACACCTCTCACATAGGACAATAATTCAGACCTCAACAGCATCTCAAATCATTTATGGCTATGCAGCACAGAAGCAAGGGTGTTTAATATATAATGGATGAAACTATTCTCCAAAAGTAAAAAAAAGTTTGCAAACTCTGTCCCCGCAACACCAACTCCTATTGTAAAGTTAACCCATCACTTGTGCTGTTAATGCTTGACGGAAAATTAGATCCAAAATACTGAAGCTCAATCTTCACCCCAAAGTGAAAACGACATACAATGAGTGACTTGAGGTTTATGGCACATATCTTACAGAAGCACACAGGCAAGGAGAAAGGGTAAGGAAGCGGGGGTGTCAGAAGCAAAGCCGAGGGGGCAGAACGCGTTTAGATGGGGTAGATGCTTGTACAGTGACAGCGGGACGTCAGTGTGGATTTCTGTGGAGCCCTCCATGGCAGACCCAAGAGCAGGCAGCTGAGGCAGGCGGCCACTCCTGTCTCTCCCGTTTTAGGAGGTCCGCGTGGAAGACAGAGTAGTGTGTGGTGGGATGATGCCTGTGCCCAGCGGCACTGCGGAGAGACAGTCAGTTTGGTTCTCCAACCCACAGTCCTCTACGCTACCCCTTCTTCCCAGCCTCGGATCGCCTTCCTGAGCATGAACTTAAAGGGCTTGTTTTTGTGCTGGGAGAATTCAAATTTTTTTCCATCTTCAAGCACTCGGCCAGGCGAGGGGCACAGCGTAGGGATGGGCTTGGGGAAGGCGGGGTGTCCTGAGGAGACAGGTGGTCTCGCCTGCCCTTTCAGGGCGCTGCAGCTCCCTATTTCTGCGCACGCGCGGAATTTATTCTCGAGTTCCCACAAGTCTGAAGCAGTAGCTTGATAAACCTCAACAATATAACTAGTTGCAAAAACAAGCCGTGTAATTAGTGTTTCCTCTTTGTTTTTATATGAATATGTTTGTATCTACGCATAAAATAATTTTCTTCACTCGCATGAGCCATCACGCCTGGCTCTTATCACCTATCTAGATTTCGGTCTGAGTTGTAAAATATCAAAAGGAATGTGAAGTTGCCAGAATAAACGCCAAAGACTAAAAACAGACTTCGTACGTTTTTCAGGGGGAAAGATTAGCTTGATTTTACTCGTACATGGCAGAGTTGTGTCATGTCAAGCAGAAACTTAGCTTTGTTGTTGTTTTTATTTGGAGATCAAGTATAGTTTGAAGTTTAGGCGCCAAATTGAGCAGCTAGATAATGGAGGCTCTGTCATGGGATGATTTGGCTAGGTTGAACTACATTTCCCAGAATTCCATTCCTGAGCGTTTTGGGTTATGGTGGGCCACAAGAGACACTCTTATGCAGACTTGGAAACCAAAAATGAAGCTATGACCATTTTGTATTTCATGCTATTTATTACCTACTGGATTACTTCACTGACGCAAGAAAAAGGCTAGGCCTATAACTGCTCTGCCTTCCTTAGATCCTTCTCCAGAGTGGCCAACTCTTGGCCTAGGTATAGCTCCCGCAGGATATCCATGTCATCCAGGTTGCAGGTCGGGAGAACTGATACGATTTCAGTTTGCCTCGGTTTGTTCTGGCCTGTATTTGCTATTCCTGCCTTACACCTATGTTCCCTCCTTCCTGGATTAGGCATGACGACAGCAGTTTTATAGAGACTGCTTAAACATCTCCCATAATTGTGTAAGATTCTGATGGCATATGACAACACACATGCACAGCTCAGTGGGCTCTTCCCTGCTTGAACTTCTGCTTCTGTGATTAAATCATGATCTTATTATAATGATTATATATATATGCGTATATATATATTTTTAGAAATTGGTGTTTCATTTTCTGTCAACCTCATTTGCATTTTGCTGAAGTGTCTGCAGAACAGCTCCAAGACCACTCGGTGGTGGTTCCCACCCATTCGGTGGCCTGCGCAGTGGGGGCTGCAGACCCGCCTTCTGCGGCCGACCGGGCACTCCAGTCTTCGGTGGGGAACTGCTGAATGGGCACGGAGGGCACCTGCAAGCCCTCAGACCAGTCTGCAACCTCCAGCTGAGCAGCAGTGAACTCGGGAGCCGGTGCAGTCCATTCGTCCTGAAACTCCTCTTTGGTCACAGCCTTCTCAGCAGCAGCCTGCTCTTCCTTTTCCATCTCTTCAGGATCCCTGCAGAAGGAGAGATCCAGCATGACTTCCCACGGGTGCTCAGGGTGCTCATGGGAGATGGTGCCACACACGCGCAGCACTTCCTGGGCCAGCATCCACACTTCAGACCCACTGAGAGAGCTCTTTTATTGTTGCACGAGATGGCAATGTCCACATAGCGCAGAGGAGAATCTGTGTTGCACAGAGCAATGGTCGGCAGATAGACGTAAGACGCCTCTGTGAGGGGCTGGTGGTCAGTCCTGGGGTCAGTAACCACCAGAAGACGTGGCTCTCGGAAGGCTGCCTGGATCTGGTTAGTGAACGTCCCAGGGGTGAAGCGGCCAGCGATAGGAGCAGCTCCAGTAGTAGCCGCAAACTTCAGCACAGCGCGCTGGCGGGTGTTCCTACAGGATATGACGCTGGTGTCAGCAGGGTTTTCAATGGCGGCTATGGCTCGAGCTGCCAGCAGAAGCTTCTGCCAGATCCGCTTCAGATTTATGATGTAGATTCCATTACTTTTCCTTTTGTAGATATACTGCTCCATCTGGAAATCTAGGTTGGTGCCACCTAAGTGGGTTCCTGCAGCAAGGAATTTGAGGACATCTTCCTCCTTCATTTGCAGGCTCCGGACATTGTGAAGTTTCCCGTTAAGTTACGATGGGAATCAGTTAAGTTACAATGGGAATCAAGAACAATGCCGTATGGACCCCTGCCTGAGCAGTACTGAATATATATATATATACATATATATGTGTGTGTGTGTATATATATATATATATATATATATATATATAGTAGTAATCGGAATTGAACTCAGGACCTTGCTCTTGCCAGGCAGGTGCTTATTCCACTGAGCTATATCGCCAGCCCTATAATGATTTTATAGTTGAGCAAATGCATTATCTATTTTGATGCTTGCACTTCCGAAAACGTTA
Source organism: Dinomys branickii (assembly GCA_004027595.1). Taxonomy (NCBI): domain Eukaryota; kingdom Metazoa; phylum Chordata; class Mammalia; order Rodentia; family Dinomyidae; genus Dinomys; species Dinomys branickii. The sequence goes on along the minus strand of PVLD010023163.1, from coordinate 6,393 downwards.
TCATTCAGAATGATATGCCGTGTGCTGGTAATGCAGATTTTGTACTTTGTTTTTTTGGGGGGAGAATAGTACTGGGTATTGAACTAAGACCCCTCATACATGCTAAGTGTGTGACTGAACTACATCCCTAAACCTAGACTTTTGTACTTTGAAGACTATATAAACTTATTTTCTTTCTTTCTTTCTTTCTTTCTTTCTTTCTTTCTTTCTTTCTTTCTCTCTCTCTCTCTCTTTCCTTCCTTCCTTCCTTCCTTCCTTCCTTCCTTCCTTCCTTCTTTCTTTGTCTTTTTTGAGACAGGGTCTCACTATGCAGTTTAGACTGGCCTTGAGCTCACTTTGTAGCCCAGGCTGGTCTCAAACTCACAACGATCCTCCTGCCTTAGCCTCCCAGAGTGCTGGGATTACAGGCATGTGCCACCACGCCCAGCTATTATTTCTATTTCAAATAATAATAAACTCTATCAGACAAACAGCTCGTTCATATCATTAAGCTTTTCAAAATTGTCTAACTTATAAAAATTGCTATGTGACAACAGTGATGTCCTACACATATTTGTTAGAAATGCGTGGAGATGGGGCTGGAGTTGTAGCTCAGTGGTAAAGCACATGCCTACCTTGTTTGAGGTCTGAGGTTGGATCCCCAGCAGTACAGAGAGGCAGAGAGGGAGAGCAAGGGAGGGAGGGAGAGAGAATACATTTATCAAACAGAGTAGTTGCTAAGTGATAGGAAATGTTAGATGGGGTGGGAGTGGAGGATACCAAAATGTTAATTGCTTAAGGGATGGCTTCTTAGTATTATTTGTCTCCCTGAATTAGTTACATGGGATGTTTTGATAAAAATAAACTTTAAAAAATAAATAAACTTTAGGTACAAAAAAGTTTTAATTAAAAACCGAAACCCATCTCCTATCTGTAACAGGGCAGTGAAGAGAAAGGAAGTAGGAAAGGTTATTATTTGGGTTGGACAATAGGTTTTGGGAGTGGAGAGATTCCAGTATAAATTTGAGGAGGAATATGATGCTGTAAGATATAAAAAGATAAGGGAAAGAGCTAGCTCTTCCTTCTTAAGAGTCATTTGCTACAAAAAGAAAATCTTGGCAACGTATTCTCAAGCTTCTCCTTCCTCCCTACTTCTCTGCCTTCTCTTATCTATATTTACTATGATAAATGAATCCAAATCCCAAAACTTATTGAAACAAGATAACACACTGAAGCAGTTCCCTTCACACTATGTTTCAGAGCCTTGGAGAGCATTGAGTTGCGGCACTTGTACAGTAACGGTCAAAGCAAATAATTGTCACGTAAGAAAGAACCTCACCTGGCTCAATTACATTACGCTTCTTTCATTTCCTTTTCATGGCCGACTCATCTGGATTTCAGCTCCTTGCCAATTCTTCTCTATCCCCCACTTGACCTTTTACTGGGTTATTACTTTCCACTAAATTTTGCATGCAGAAACATGAGTTGGAGTCAGGGGTGGTGGTGCGCATCTCTAACCCCAGCACTTGGAAAGCCGAGCAGGAGGATCACCAATCTGAGGCCATCCTGGGCTATATAGCAGTACCCTGTTTAAAAAAACTCACATAGCCGGGCATGGTGGTGCACATCTGTAATCCCAGCACTTGGGAGGCTGAGGCAGGAGGATCACTGAGAGTTCAAGACCAGCCTGGGCTACAGAGTGAGCTCAAGGCTGACCCAAACTGCATAGTGAGACACTGTCTCAAAAAGACAAAAAAAACCCAAACAAACAACAAAAATAACCCCACATAAACAAACAAAACAAAACTCCCACAAAAACAAACCAAAAGGTAGATCAATGAAACCTTTAAATTTACTGACAAAAAAATAATATTATCGGAAAAAAATTTTGTTTTGGTGTGGAATAGGCTATACGGGGGGGGGGTGAAAAGAATGGTAGATAATTCATCCAAAATCAATGATTGCATCAGACGAGCCATTAAGAAAGAAGAGGGATATGTCACTTGCTGGCCTCTCACGTGGTAGTATGGGTCCAATTTCTCACATTTGGCCCCTGCTCTAGCATAACAGGGTGATGCAATAGAAGGTGATGGCCAAGTGAACGGAACTTACGCAGGGAGGGCAGGAGGTCTGCGTGTGTCTCTGCCCGAGAGATGGAAAGACTAAGGCAGCCCTTTACTGGGCAAAAGGAGGCAGACACGATAATGGTTCAGGGCCCTGGGATCATATATCAGCATTACATTTTGATTTGGTGGCAAAAGCAGCCTCGAGCCCCAGAGCTCTCCAAATTCACGATTTCAGAATGTCAGTGAGGCACATGAACTCAGACATCAAAAACTGGGGTCTGAATCCCAGCTCTGCCTCTTACTGGAAGTGTATGAATTTGCAAACGTTACTTACCCAAGAAGGAGCTTTTCTGTAGAATGGAGATCTACTCGCTGGGAGGATTAAGGGGGCTGAGCCCGCAAAGGGCTAAAGAGAGTTTAAAGAAGGGTTACCTCCCCACGCCTCAGGACTTTGTGGATCGCTGGAGCAAAACTGAGGGGTTGTGCAATTGCTGACTCCAGATCCCATCAAGGGGGGGGGGGCAGGCAGCCAAACCCTTATCAGGAATGGTAACTCCTGGTTTATTTACCCCTGCCTTAGTCACACTTCTGTGCTGTTCCACTAGCCTTCTCCTAACCTCTGTGCAACTGAGCTCATTCTTCCCTGGGATGAAGAAATAACAATCCATGCCCTTAAGACAGAGCGTTAAAGGGCCAGGGATACAACTCAGTGGCACAAGCACCTGCCTGGTAAGTACAAGGTACTGAGTTCGATTCCCAGTACCAAAAAAAAATAATTTACAGTGCTACCCCAGGATGATAGTGCTCAGAGTTAAAACACATTTTCAGTCAGTGCTAGTATTGGCTAGAACAGCGTCCCCCAAAATGTGAAGTGTGAGTTGTGGGTGGTATACACGCCAATGTAAGCTGGCAAATAGTTACAGCATAAATTGACATTAAAATACATTTGACTTAGCCAGGCGTGGTGGCGCACACCTGTAATCCTAACACTGAGGAGGCTGAGGCAGGAGGATCGCTGTGAGTTCGAGACCAGCTTGGGCTACAAAGTGAGCTCAAGGCCAGCCTGAGCTGCATAGCGAGACCCTGCCTCAAAAATACCAAAAAATTTTTTAAAAAATACATTTGACTTTAATTGCACCAGGTATCTCTAATAGTTGCTAATTTCACTCTTTTTTTTTAAAAAAAGCACTGGGCATGGTGGCACACTCCAGAGGCTGAGGCAGGGGTATCTTTGCGAGCTTGAGACCAGCCTGGGCTACAAAGTGAGCTCAAGGCCAGCCTGAACTGCATAGTGAGACTGTGTCTCAAAAAGACAAATAAAGGGAGGGGGTGGAGTATAAGGGGCCAGGGATTTAGCTCAGTGGCACAGTAACTGCCTGGAAAACGTGAGGCCCTGAGTTCAATTTCTGGTCCACCCCCTCGAAAAAAGGGTAGAAGTCAGGTGTGGTGGCTCAAATCCTTGATCCTAGTACTCAGGAGGCTGACACAGGAGGATTGCTTTGAATTCCAGGCCAGCCTGGGCTGCATAGTGAGACCCTGTCTTAAAACCAAAGCCAAAACAAAACAAAACAAAACAAAACCCAAAAGATAGGACACTTGTAATCCCAGCACTCTGGGAGGCTAAACTCAGCCCGGGTAACTCTGCAATTTAGGGAGATTTTTCTCAAAAACAAAACCAGTCTGAGGATGAATTTCAATGTGAAGGCCCTGGGTTCAATCCTCAGTTCTCTCAGGAAAAAAAAAAAAGAGTAGGATCATCAGGGACTTGGCCTAGCCCTGACCTCCTAGCATGAGTGGCTGGTGAGTGGCTCAAATAAAAGAGACCACTCATAGGATGTTTGGGGTTCCAGGAAGGTCAAAACTCCCTGGGAGTAGAGACAACTTCTCTAAATAGACTGTATTTATTTGGTTTTAAACCAAGGAAGGGGATACCGAGGCAAGGTGGGAATTGAGTAGGACTTTGGGAAGTTAGCTCAAAGACTTCTCCAAGCAGTAAATTTTGCCAGTTAAGAGAACTCTTTGATCTCTAAGGTTGGCGGCTTTATTGCTCTGGAATAGGGCCTGTCAGGCTGGTGTTATCTTGACTTCAGAGCACCATACACATGCTCTTTTCCCACACAGCCAGGGGTCCCTGTGTTTAGCAGTTTAACCCCATACATGCCAGTGTCCAACATAGGAACTGCAGCTCTGTGGCAGCTCCCTTACTTAACATGCTTTGGGTCCTAGCCCTTGTGTGTGGTCCTAGCACTGAAAGAAAAGAAAAGAAAGGAAAGGAAAGAAAAGATGAGAATTCACCTCTTTTCTTTTTCTGATACCTACAATAATAATAATAATTTTTTTTTAATGTTTTAGCAGAGCATGGTGCTGTATACCTGTAGTCCCAGCAATTGTGAGGCTAAGGCAGGAGGATTTCTGCGACAGCCTGGGCTACATAGTGAGTTAAAAACCAGCTTGAACTACAAAGTGAGACCATGTCTCAAAAAAACATTTTTTTTGGACTGGGGATATAGCTCAGTGGAATAAGTGCCTGCCTGGCAAGCACAGAGTCCTGAGTTTGATCCCTAGTACCACAAAAAAAAAATTTTTTTAAACTTTTTTTTTTCTTTTTTGGTGCTGGGGATTAAACCATAAACCAGGGTGCTACCACTTGAGCTATACCTCTGGCCCCAATCGTATTTTAATATAGACCCAAATCTGAAAGGAGAACCTCGTTTTCAGTCTCGTTATGATCTTTTTTTTTTTTTTTCCGGTACTGGGGATCGAACTCAGGACCCTGCGCTTGCTAGGCAAGTGCTTATTCCACTGAGCTATATCCCCAGCTCGTTATGATCTTGACATGGCGCTTGGCAGCACACAGTAAGTTATCAATAAATAATGAATAAGGAAGATTGTTGTGAGTTTGAGACCAGCCTGGGCTACAAAGTGAGCTCAAGGCCAGCCCGAACTATATAGCGAGACCCTGTCTCAAAAAGATAATATATATATAATATTTATATATATATATATATATATATACATATATATATTTAATGAATAAACAAAGGCTTGCTTTCCCATGCTTTTTTTTTTTTTTTTTTTTTTGCAGTACTGGGGATCAAACTCAGGACCTTGCCCTTGCCAGGCAGGTGCTTGTGCCACTGAACTATATATCCGGCCCTCCCATAAATATGAAGCTAGGCAAAATCATATTTTATCAGATAAGAACATAATCCAAAAGGAGTTGAGCACCTACTACTTGGCAGCTATATTTGCTAGGTTTTCTCTTCTTTTCTTTCATATTTTATTTTATTTTTAGGCAATGCTAGGGATCGAATCCAGGGCCTTGCGCAGGTTAAATAAGTACTGTTCCACTGAGAGTGCATCCCAAACATTCTACTCTATATTCCAAAAAGATCCATTTGGGGAGGACATGATCTCCGTCTTCCACTAACTTATAGCTCTTTTGGGAGAGATGGCATATATACAAAATCAATTAAGAAGAAAAATAACTGGGTTTCTTTTTTTGGGGGGGTCTTTTCGAGACAGGGTCTTGCTATGCAGTTCAGGCTGGCCTTGAGCTCATTTTGTAGCACAGGCTGGTCTTGAACTCACAACGATCCTCCTGCCTCAGCCTCCTGAGCGCTGGGATTACAGGCGTGCGCCAAACTGGGTTTCTTATAAGGAGAACTGTGCCTCCTCCTTTTTCTAATTGTGTGAAAGTCATGCACACAATAAGATGCCAGTTTCATACTGTATAAACTACAGCTACACTGCTACGTGATCTCTAAGCTCCCCTTCTTTTATGAGACAGAGTCTCAATATGCAGTTCAGGCTGGCCTTGAGCTCACTATGTAGCCCAAGCTGGCCTTGAACTGGCGAGCCTCCTGCCTCACCTCCTGAGTGCTAGAATAACAGGCATGCACCACCATGCCTGGGTCTAAGGTCCCTTTTAGCCATGAGTCTGAAGATTATGCTATGCCTCATTAGGTAGAACTAAGTTTAAATGCTTAGTGTCCAGGATGTTTAAAGGGCTAAGGGTGTAGGTCAGGTGGAGAGTAAGCCTAGGATGTGTTGAGGTCCTGGGTTCAATCCCTAGAGCCAAGCACATGCAAAAACTTCCTAAATATATATTGGACATGATCTCTTTAATATACTTATTGGGCTGGGGATTTAGCTAAGTCGCACAGTGCCTGCCAGGCAAGTGTGAGGTCCTGAGTTCGATTCCCAGTATACTCCCCCCCAAAAAAGAGAACATTTAAAATACACTTATTTTTCCAGGTAAAATTAATAAGCAAAATCACACAATTTTTTTTTTTTTGGTACCAGGAACCAAACTCAGGACCTTGCACTTGCCAGGCAGGTGTTTGTG
>PVLD010023162.1:0-27959 GCA_004027595.1 Dinomys branickii | reverse complement strand
ACATGGCAATATAGCAACATGTGAAGGACAGAGAGGAGGGAGGTGGATATCCTGAACTCGGGAGGGATCTGAGATAGGAAGTGAAACCTTCGGAAAGTCTAAGCAGAACCTCCTCTGGAGGAGGGGATCGCAGATCTGACATGGCGCAGTTGGAGGGAGACGAGATAGAGAGGGAGGAGGTTGCCGCTCCAAGCACACCTCTGTCCCACGCCCTCGTTTTGGCATTCGTAGCTTTAGCTTCGGAGACCCATTGCCCAGCTGCAAGGGGTGGGGAACGGTAATGCTGGAGCCACATGGTCTGGACCCGCCCCCACCCATAGCACAACGACAGGGTGGAGCCGGGCAGTCCGCTGTGAGCATATGTGCTTTCCCACCTCCAACCATGGCAGTTTGTATACACCCCTGTATGTTATAGTATAGTCTGAGGCAGCTATATCTCTTCCCAAGGTGAGAGTCCAAGGATATAGATAAACCCAGGAGTACAGTTATTATCACAGGGAAGATAACTGATTGAGTTGTAGAGCAACAGAGATGAGGGAGGAGAAAAAACGAACTGATCAAAAGGGCCATCATCTGTGTAACCTGCGTAAGAAAGATGAAGGTAACATTATGTAGGACAGCATCCAGAGCTAATTCCCTTCTATCTTCTCTATAATTCTGTATTTCCTCAGTCGTTTTTGTATTAGCAGAAATGAAGATAACTTTATATTATACAGCATCCAGTGCAAATTCCCTACTGTCTTATCTATAATTTGGTATTTTCTTTAATGTTTTTGTGTTAACTAATGTGAAGATAATTGTGTAATACAACATCCAGTTCTAATTCCCTACTATATTCTGTATAACTTTGTATTTTCTGTATTGTTTATGGCTTTTCTGGTTCATATGTCTCCATTCTTTTGTCTTTAAAATAAAATTAAAAAAAAAAAATTCCACCTAAAGAAGTGTAAATTTAATAACCAAATTCAGCAGCATACGTGGATACAAAGTCAACACTCAAAAATCAACCACATTCCTATACACAAATAACAAACTCATTGAAAGACAAATTAGAGAAGCCACACCTTTCACAAAAGTATCCAAAAAATTTTAATATTTAGGAATCAATCTAACAAAGTAAAAAACCTTTACATTAAAAATTACAGTATTCTGAAGGAAAAAGATTGAAGAGGATATCAAAAAATGGAACGGTACCTCTTGTTCTTGGGTAAGAAGAACCAAAACAGTGAAAATGGCCATAGTTTCAAAATTGTGATACAGATTTAATGCAATTCCAATCAAAATACTAATACCATACCTCACAGAATTAAAGAAAACAATCCTAAATTTTATTTGGAACCAGTAGGGACCTAGAATAGCAAAGCAATTCTAGTTAACAAAGGCAAGGCAGGGGACATCACAATCTCTGACTTGAAACTATACAACAAAATTACCATGATACAAACAGCATGGTAGTGGGAAAAAAAAAACCAGACCTGAGAATCAGTGGAACAGATTAGAAGTTGCAGAAACACCTCCAAACATACTCAGATACCTTATCTTTGATAAAGGGGCCAAACATGTTCACTAGAAGAAAGACAACCTCTTTAATAAATGGTGCTGGAAAAACTAGCTTTTCACATGCTAAAGATGCAAAGTAGGCCTGTAGCTTTCAACATGCACTACAGTAAAATCAAAATGGATCAAAGATCTAAATACTAAAACAGAAACACTAAATCTGCTGGAAGAAAGAAAAGGTAGAACCGTTGAAGACACTGGTGGAGACAAAGCTTTTATGAGTAAAGCCCCAATTCCACAGGAAATATTACAGTGAATCAACCACTGAGATCTCATCGTATTAAACAGCTTTTCCACAGCAGAAGAAACTGCCAACAGAGCAAAGAGACAATCCATAGGGTGGGAAAAATTTGTCAGCTGTTCTTTAACGTACTGATATCTACATATAAAGTACTCAAAAAAATCAGCCCCACTGAATTTAAAGACCCAATCCAAAAGTGGGCATCTTAAATGAATAAACACTTCTCAGATGAAGAAATACAAATGGCAAATAAATATACAAAAAATTGTTCAACATCACTAGTGATTCAAGAGATTCAAATTAAAACAATACTGAGATTCCACCTTATGCCAGAAAGAATGTCTATTATCAAGAAATCAACCAGTAACAAATACCTGTGGAGAAAAAGGAATCCTTCTTTACTGTTGGTGGAAGTGTAGACTTGTGCAACCACTGTGGAAATCAGTGCAGTAATTACTCAAAAAACTAAAACTACAGGTTCCATTTAACCCACTTTTCTGGTATCTTTTGGTATCTTTCTGATAGATTTAAAACGTAAGACACTACAGTAATATACGCACACCCATGTTTAAAGTGTCACAGTTTATAATAGCTAAATCTTAGAAACATTCCAAATGCCTATCAATAGATGAATGGATAAAGAAGATGTGGTTTTTTTTTATATAATGGAGAACTACTGTGCCATAAAGAAGGATAAAGGAGACAATTTTACGTAAATTGTTGCACCTTAAGAAATACTCTTCAGTAAAATAAGTTGGATACATGTTTACATATTTCATTGTATCTCTGGTGTGAGAAACTGAAAGTTTAACTAGGAATCAAAATATATAATAGATGTTGTGAAATAAGAACAATGTTCAAATGGGAGTGAGAACAAGGGAGGGGAATGAGGAAAAGGAAGGAAGGGAAAATAAAAGACTATAAGGAAAAAAATGGAAACAAAGCTTTTGTAAATAACAATGGGAAGAGAGGTTGAAATGAGAGAAGGTTATTGGAGACAAAAGAAAAATCAAGATATATTAAGTACAGGTACAAATTCCTACATATATTCAATAAAATTAATTTTAAAAATTAAATAGAACCTAAAGATAAAAAAGAAAAGGGCAAAAGGAACCTGAAAAGACAGAGAACATGAGAAAGATGATTTTAGTTTTTATGTTGTTCTCATTTTGAAATAATTTCATATTTACCAAAAAGAAGTTGCCAAAATATGGCAAGATTTTTTCATAGGCCCTCCTTCACATCCTCCAAATGTTAGCATGTCACACTTTAATAACAAAATCAGGAAACTGGCATTGATGTAATGCTACTGTCTAATCCAAACCCTTCAAACTTCATCCATGGCCCCATCACTGTCATTGTTTGGTCTGGTTGCTTTCAGATTTACCACAAGCAATACCTGGCTCCATGGTACTGTATCTCCTGGCCTTGTGGTGCCACCTGCTTCTCACTGTCTCTGTCCTTGTCTCTGGCACTGCGAAGCCAAAGTTCATCCCCACTCCCACTCTTATGGAGCAGGCACTCTCCACACACTCTTTGGCAAATAAATGGCATTGCCATACACTCCCGAGTTCTGATACGGATTTCAAGTTTGTCTTCTCAAGGGATCTGACCCAAGGCCAAAGAGATGGGAGGGTGAGGACAGTGTCAACAGCAGGAATGCTCTCTCTCAAGTTCTCTGAGTAAGAACTTAGTATCATGCCCAAGTGCTTGCTGTCTTGGAGCCCTAATTCCATACACTCACACTCATTATCACCCACACACCTCAAAAGAGGAAAATGGCCATGCTCAAAAGGAGAGTGAAGGTTTAATCATGCATGCCTCAGCAGGAGACATATGGTGTGATATCAAAAATCCCCTTTGAGAATAACTTAAGGAGAAAATAAAAATATGATCAAACATAATCAATAAAATCCAAAACAAGTATAGAACCAAGTGGCTGAAAATAACCTATGCGTGGGTACATGTTGCCACTATTTGATCCCCATACATCCATCAGTTCACCCAAACGTTCCCACGGAGGCAGCATCTGATAACTTACTTATCACCGTCCCCCCAAGAGAGCTGGAAGCTGGGCAAACGATCTGTATTCTATTATTCTCTTCTAAGTTATAACCCTTCTGATGATGTCTATCACTCCTCCTCAATTTCACCACTTCTCTACTTTTTAAATATTTTTTCCTTTTCCCTTCCTTTCTCCCTTGCCCCACCCTAATTCTTCTTTCCTTTTGATCAATGTCTTCCCATTTTACAGTATCTATTATAAATTTTGACCCTTATTTACTCTTTCAGTTGCTCACACCAGGGAAACAATGTGATTCTTACACATGAGAGTCTGACTTATTTTATTTAAGAGTATGGTCTCAATTACTTCTCCACTTTGTTTTACTAAATATATATGGCTGCCGAATGATGTGAGCATAGTGCTTTCTATAGGTCTAATGGACACTGTGAAATTCATGTCTAAGCATATCTTCTCATTTGGGCTTCTTGCTAATTAAGAAAAAACTACACACCACACATATATACACACAGGTACGCACACACATAAACTAACCATGTGACCACATGCTCAGGTAGACTTTGTTTTAAACTAAGGGCACAAGAGAAGTAAATATTATTTTTCCTTTTTATCTTATATGAAATTTCATTAGGACACACTATTTTTAAAATTTAGCTTAATCTTCTAAATGTTAACATAGAAATGACATGTAAATCATAATTTCGATTGCAAAATAAAGCATCACAGATTACTATAGATATGCTTTATTTAACTTTCAATACAAAGAACAAAGCTGTTAGTCAAAAACAATTATCTAACTAGCAACAATACCTTGCCACCTACTGTTTAGTATTTTGTTCCAAACCAATGGTTTATCTTTGCTACACTGAGGTAAAGGACCAGGTTGACAATGAAATATTCTTCTGTCTCTTCAATCCACACCAGTTCTGCATGCACTCTTCCATCCACATCTGTATAGTCGACATAGTATGTCTGTCCCAAGAAATGAGGTCCATCCGAGGGGCAGGCAGCTGGCCTCATGTGGACTGCAGAGCTCAAGCACCAAAAGGGCTTTCTGTGCTCATCCAGAAGAGTCACATCCATGACAGCACAACTCTAAAAACAAACATAAATATAAGGATTAAAATGGCCAGTGGGCCCTGATTTGCACTGACTGTAAAACTGACTGAAAACGCTGGATGTTACATTAAACCCAGAATATTACCATTGGCACTGTGCAACCTATACATTCTAGACCAGCAATGGTGAATCTCTTAAGAGTTCTCAATGATACAAAAAAGCCCTTTGTCCTACAAATAGCATTTACCAGGTCCTATCACTTAATACTTATTCCTGCAGAAATGGGAGGCCCTGAGGAGCTTTTAGTACCAGGGAATTTACAGCTGGAACCTGCGATGTGGAGTATACCTTGCTCCCTCCTCATGGTCTAGAGGCAATCCCTGTTAAACAATGACACAGATATAGCAGTGCCAGTGCTTCTGAGAGGGAGGAGCCAAAGGCCCTGGAAAGCAGTGGTGAGATCCTCCTGGTTTCTCCACACATGTCACTTGCCATTCTTTTGTGAAAGCTCCTCCCTTCTTTGGGACTCAGGGTTTTCAACTCTTCCCCTTCTCCATCCTTGTCTCTTTTGTATACCAACTTCCTCTCATTCCTCTTTCTTGAAGAGGGGGGTACCAGACTCACTGTCTGCCTCCGTGTCTCTTTCATTTGCAGGTCTCACCATCACCCTGAGTGAGTCCACATCCTGAGGATCCCAGTGAGCCACGCAATGCACTAGACTCCCAATACCCGAGCTACTGACTCCTATGATCTACTCTTTCTCTTCACTTGTTATTTACCCCCACCATTCTACCCATAGGCATATGACTTCTCATAAATGCTTTGCTTCCAAAATTCACACAGAAGCACACTGTTTTGAGCATGTCCCTTCATCTTCCCGCTTACTAACTCAACCACTCCCACTATGGCACCCGCAGCATTTCCACATTGCAAGCCATGACTCATCAGTATATCCTGATTCACTTTGGTAGGGCATAACTACATGCCAAAATAAAATAAAACAAAAAAGTCAGCATGCATTGCACATAGTGTAAGCATAATTTTATGAAGCTTGCTTTAGTGGTGCATGTATATGAGTGTTAGTAGGTAAACTAAAGTGGAAAATGTAAATAGCTTGGAAGGTCACTGTCCACGAACACTGCACTAGAGGCCTCAATTCTCCTTTCTTAGGCCTCCTGTCATCCAGTTTAAGATTCCCTTGCCCTTCACTGGACTAATCCCTTTACTGACGTACAAACCTCCCTTGCCCCTCTTTTATCATACCTGCCATCCAGGTCTAGCCTAACCCAGGCCCAGCTGAACCTGATTAATTTTTCTGTCTGGATCTGAGTGTCCAGCATGTGGAACCCACAGAGCTGATGGGTCCCTGAGCACAGATAGCCACACCTCAGTATCACCTGGGGATTCTGTGGTATGTCTTTGGGGACTCACATCCTCCTTGCTGAGCAACTCTCCCACTCTCATCCTCTCCCTCCGCCTCTGCACCCCACTCCTCTCAGGGTGCCTCTACGGATGACCTCAATCTTCACAGGCAAAGATTTCAAAGGGCACCTTCCTTATCTTTCCAACACCAGAGCCACAATCTGCTGCCTCTGCTGCTGCCTTCTCCTTCCCTACATGTATATGTGTTTCGTAATCTATTTTAATCCAATCCTGTTCGATCTGGTCCAGCAGCCTGGACTGTGGCTCATCTCCATTACCTCAAGAACGCATCCTCTCAGACTCAAGTGGATACTGCCCTCCACCCCACCAGCTTAACCTTAAACATGTGCAAGTAAGTACTACGTTGGAGAACGAGTAGACAAATAATCTCCTTGGGCTCCACCACCCGCTGGCTTCTTTCTTCCCTTCACACAGAGACCTCTGTCTGTCTGTCTTGGATTTTTCCACATCTTTGACTCCCACTTGTGCTTCAACCCACTCCAACAAGCAAGCACATCTGTGCATCTCCACGTCAGCAGCATTTAGTGTTACTTATCATTCATTTTGAAAAACTGCCCTCCCAAATGCTTTCAAAACCTGCCATTCTGCAGCGTCCCACCAGGATTGCTGGAGGCCCTCACAGCCGGGTCTAAAACGCTGGCTTAACTACATACTCCCTCTTCCTACATGGAGTCTGTCCACTTCCACAACTCGAACTATAACTAATGTGCCTATGAACCCTAAGCCTATCTTCAGACGGAACCATCTTTCTGAGCTCAAGTAACTGCTCAGTATCCTGGATGTTTCAAAGATCCATTGAATTTATTCAGCAGGACTACATCCAAACTCATGATCAGTCCAGTGAGACTGGGATTAGTGCACTTGGAAAAGATGCTCCAGAGAGTTACCTCACCCCTTCCACTACATAAGGACACAGTGGCAGGGTGCCATCCATGAACCAGAAATCAGACCCTCCCCACACACAGAATCTTCCAGTGCTCTGATCCTTGCCTCCCACACTGCACAACTGGGAGGCATAAATGTCCATTGTTTAAAATCCACCCAGGTCCTGGCATTTTGTTACAGCAGCCCAAATGGACTAAGACAACAAGCTGCCCTTTCTTTAAGGAATCACAACAGAACCTGGCCTCCTATTCACTCCCATCATCTGTGTTCAGGAAACTAAGCTGTAAAAAATTCAACTCAGTCATGTTACTTACAGCTAAAATCCTTCAACAGTGTCTGCTACTTTCAATAAAAGACCAGATTCCTTCTTGTTGCCTATAAGCACTCTCCACCTGTCCATCTACTCTTGCGCCATGCAATGCTGCCTCCTGCCACCTGTGTGTGCTGCTACATCAGCCTTTCTTCAAGCCCATGAACATGCCACGCCATCTGACAAAAGGTCATGCCCGAGCACTCTCTTCACCCCTTCCTCTCTCTCATCCTTGAGAACTCAGTCACACCAACCACTCGAGGAGCCTCCCTGACAACCCCCTTTCACAAACTGAAAGTGTGGCGGGGGGCATACCATGCTCTGCTGGGTGGTGGTTTCTTCCTCGTCTCACTTCCTAGGCCCCAACACCTAGCTTGGTTCACCTCAGTAACCAGTAAATATTTGCTGATGAATAGATAAATAAAATGAAGGTTTGTCATAAGGATGAGAAGAGTTAAGTTAGCATAAAAGGAAGGAAAAAAGGGAACAGCACATGGCAAAACCCTGAAAGAACATGGCACAGTTGCATATTGAGGGTCAGTTGGCGCGACAAGGACCAGGAGGGCCAGATTCCAGTGTCCTGAGGGCAGGGTTCACGTCACTCCTGTCCTTAGAAGTATGCCAGGTTCCAAACTCAATGTCTGGGGGACTGCAGCACCAATCCATGTACGCACTGCTCTTTTAATCATGTTTGTTCTCACGGCACCAGCCAGCCTCAGCACTGCTGAGTAAAGCAGACAAAGCACCCTTCTTGTGGAGCACAGGTACCCACAACATGCTGAACCCAGGAGCTCAGCATGACCTCAGGCTGTACTGAACTCCACTCTTCCTGCATAAAACAGAACCTAAGAACTATACTCAAATATCTACTTTAAACTAAAATTGATGCCAAGCTCTATATAGATTTAGAAGTAACATTAAAATAACATCAAAATATCAAGGCATGAAAGAAAAAAGTAAAGGGAGATGAAGAAAAGCCTTACCAAAAGAAAATTCATCAGTCAGAAATTCTGAGAGGAACTGAGGACAGATCAGGAGAGTATTTTATTACAAATTACACTGAAAATTGCAGTGAAACTGCTTATGATAGGGCAGCCTGGGTATGCAAAATGACTTCAAAAAATAACGTGTAACCATCCATAAAGCAACTGGCCTGTGTGGATTCATTAGACATGCAGTCATCCTAACCATCTTTAAGATGCATTTGGTATCATAACCTGACTTTCAAAAAAAGACTGGTCTGCTTATAATCATTTTGCTTTTAAATTTGAACAGTCTACCACACCAATGTGTGAGCTCCTAAGTGAGACTCCAAGGACACCAGCTCAGGATACTTCCTATAGGTGTCAGAAGTGTTAGATATAACTGCACTCCTGTGCTCTGGGGAAGAATTTTGTTATGGAAACAGTGAAGTCCAAAGGATCAAAGATCCCTATCAAGATAAGATGTCCCTCAGGGAAAATAATGCAACAGGTACCATCCTCTGACCTTATCATTAAAGGGTACTCCCCCCCTTTTTTGTCATGAGAACCAGAATCAGATTTGGGTGATGGATTTTCCTACCAGCCTTTGCTCAGATGGGTAAAGTATTAGAAGACATCATAACAGAGGATATGGCTACAATTTCTAGGAGAAGCAGTTTCCATTTAACTGTTTGTAATAGTTATATGGACCTGATGAACTTCTTCTGCCTCATGTCCTTGCTTTAAAAAAAAAAGCCTTTAACTCACTGAAAGCAATTTCTTAAAATACTTTTTATTGATTTATTATGCTTAAGGTAATCATATTCCTGAAGGAAAACTCCAGAGCTGCATGGAAAATGCAAAGAATATGACATCATTTACCTGTCTCCTGTTTGGGAACTCCAAGGACAAACTAGTCTTCATACTGACTCCATATACAAATGTCAAATGCAAATCAACCTACTTGCCCTCTGCTCTGAGACAGGAAACAGGCTGTTGCACTAGTCTCCATATCCTCCTTCTCCCAAAGACTACGCAAGAGCAGAAATTCACAGGGAAACTGTCTGGAACCAAGCTTTCCGTTCCCTACTGCAAGAGCTCCAAATCCTGTTTTCAGATTCAGCTGTTTCGCTATCCTGTGTACCTAGGTCCACTCCTTTAGCAGCCTACACAACTGTGGCCTGCAGTTGACTAGAGGGTCTGGTTTTCAGGCTATGAGCTCAGCCTCTGTGAGAACTACTATAAGAAATGCACGGATGCACTCACTACCAAAAATGCTTTTTAGGGTTTCATCTGCCTTTCTTACAGTTCTGTGGGAGACTGTTTTAGTAAAGCTTTGTTTCTTGGTATAATTACTCTATTTCCTCTTATTCCTTTCAGGGCAGACAAAATGACTACTTTTACCTTGCTCTAAACCACCAGGAAAAAAAGGACATTTTAAAAAATCAACCTGATCTTTTATCATGTTTATGTTCTGCCTTTCTTGAGGTCTATTTTGATTTTAGTAGTTTATTTTAGATTTTTGTTTTTTACAATAAGCCCTATTTAGGTTTATTAAAGCTCCATGTAAGTCTACAAAGTGTGCACTTAAAAACATGAAATAATATCCTCTAGTGTGTAATAAACAAACTTTTACCAATGTTTAAACATTTGCTTACAGATAAATACGAAGAATAAAATACATCATTGTATCTAATACCAAGTGGTCTGGGAGAAACGAGCCCATAACATTGCCTGTGGTCTTGATGCTCATTATTAACACTCCTAAGAAGGTGTCCAGGAGGTGAGTTCACTCATGCTGTGTGTTATGGTTGATACATTGTGTCAACTTAGAGCTTCTAGAGGTTTGGCTGAGTGACTCTGCAGGAAGCCAAGGTGCTTACTTTGTACACATCCTGAGCCTGTGGAAGAGGAGGGCTAGAGACTCTGTGAGAGCTACACCCCCCTGGTTGGGGGTAAGTGGTTGACAGTGTAAGGGCAGGAAAGAGGCTGCTTTGCCACCTGTCTTGGTTACTTTTCTCTCATTGCTGAGACAAAATACCCAACACCCAAAATTAAGGAAGGAAAGGTTTACTTACCTTACAGTTTGTGGAGGTTTCAGTCCGTATTTGGCTGGTTCTGAGGCAGAGTGGCACATGGCAGAGGGCAAACTGTTCATGGGAGCAAACAACCAGCAAATGTGTGGAATGGCTGCAAGCAGCCTCCTTTTCTCCCCTACATTGTAAACAGCCTACCCCCACCCAGGGGCGTGTACCTCTCACATAACCTCCATGCCCTCCACTTCCATAGGCTCAGGATGTATACAAAGTAAGCACTCTGGCTTCCTGCTGAATCACTCAGTTAAACCTCCAGATTCCCCAAGTTGACACAATGTATCAACCATAACACCACCATTCCTCCATTTGGCTCTTGTTTTTGCTGTGCTCTGCCACCATGAACTGTTGCCCCCTGCCATGTGCCACTCTGCCTCATAACCAGCCAAGTATGGACTGAAATCTCCACAAACTGTAAGCTAAATAAACCTTTCCTTCCTTAACTTTAGGTGTTGGGTATTTTGTCTCAGCAACGAGCGAAAAGTAACCAAGATAGAATTTGGTACCAGCGGAGTGGGGTCATTGCTGTTACTATACCTGATCATGTGGTTCAAGAGCCTTTGGAAATGCCTTGTGGGAAGAGTTTGGAAAGGTTCAGAGATGTTGCCTGAAAGAGATGCACTAGAACACCTTTGGCTGTTCTGTCTGGGAGATTCTGGTCAGAGCTCAGAAGACCAGAAGGCTGATATATATCCTGCCAGTAAAGACCAAGTTTCGGAGGTTTCTGTTGGGAAGAAGAACTGCATTGGGTGTTGGACTCCAGATGATGTATGTGATGGCTTGGCCGAAACTTTGTCTGCACTTTGCTCATGTCCTGACACTTTGCCTAAGACTGAGATTAAGGGCAGCAATGAACTGATTAATCTGGCAAAAGAAATTTCAAGGCAGTCGAATGTTGGAGAGCAAAGAGCCCTGCAGGATGATTTAAAATGTTAATTTGGCCAGAAAGGAAGCTCCAGGAAAGCTGTGGACTGCAAAGATAAGGCTGAGATCTCTATTGCTGAGAAGGAACAAGAGAATGGAAAAGATAGCCTGAGAGCATCACAAGAAGCAGCAAGTCTCCATCTTTTGCAGTGTCAAAACTGTAAAGGTGAGAGACCTTGCCTTGAGAAGGAAGCCACAGAATGCCATGTTTCAGAATGGTGGCAGTGGCTGCACCAGGTTCCAGAATGGCAACAGCAAACAAAATTTGCTCCTCAGAATTGGATTCAATATGCCCAGCAATCCAGGCACTTGACCCCCCATGGCCAAAAGGAAAGTTTGGCTACTGCTCCAGGTGGCAGCAGGCCTTGGCATCATTCACATGGCCCTGGCTTTAGATGCATGGAGAATGCAAGAGTTCTGAGGTTAGAGAGGCTTCCACCCAGATTTCAGAAGGCCTGGGAGGCCAGGCAGTGTACCCCTGAGAGGGCAGTGTGTGAAGCTGTGAGTGTGAGGCAAAAGGTGCACTGGAGACCTCAAAAGTTTAGAAAATCCAGGAACATGGATCATCTGAGGACAGCTGTAAGGAGGGAGCAAAGCAAGCCTAAGAGAGAAGCCATGGAGGCTGTAACCACCAGAAGTACCATAGATGTGGACTCATATAAGCCCTTGGGAGCTCACAATGTGCCATAAGTTGCTTCAGATGCTGGATGTGTAATTACAGGACATAATGTTAGCCCTGCTGGATTTTGGACTTGTGGTCCCAGTGCTCTGTATTCCCCTGTTGGTACCTTTTGGAATGGTAATGTTTATTTTGTGCCCGTGAATGTTGGAAGTGTTTAACTTTTAATTTGTTTGGGGACTTGTAACTAAGGAGCTTGCCTTTACATCACAGAGGAGACTTGGGACTTGGACTTTTCAACAATACTGAAACTGTGGACTCTGGCAACTCTTGCACATGGACTAAATGCCTTTTGCATAAAGGGATGCGCATGAGTCTTTAGGGGCCAAAATGTTATGGTTCTAATGTAATATAATGCCTTTTATCTGCCAACTGGTTTAAAGAAGTATGTCTGGTTGCGCAGTTGACAAGGGGTGGATTGTTATAGTTGATACATTGTGTCAACTTAGAGCTTCTAGAGGTTTGGCTGAGTGACTCTGCAGGAAGCCAGGGTACTTACTTTGTATATATCCTCAGCCTATGGAAGAGGAGGGCATGGAGATTGTGTGAGAGCTACACCCTCCCTGGGTGGGGGTAGGTGGTTGACAGTGCAAGGGCAGGAAAGAGGCTGCTTTGCCACCATTCCTCCATTTTGGCTCTTGTTTTTGCTGTGCTCTGCCACCATGAACTGTTGCCCTCTGCCATGTGCCACTCTGCCTCAGAACCAGCCAAGTATGGACTGAAACCTCCACAAACTTTAAGCTAAATAAACCTTTCCTTCCTTAACTTTGGGTGTTCGGTATTTTGTCTCAGCAACGACAGAAAAGTAACCAAGACACTGTGACTATGAAATCCTATTAAATCTATCAAATAAAGATGGAGAGTAATGACCCAGAACAGCCATGGACACAGAATCACAAAGAAAATAAACATTCTTCCTCCTCCTCCTTCTTCCTCCTTCACTTTACTCTCCCCTCCCTTCCCTACAATTCTCAGCACTAAATCAACTCTATCCATGAGGCTAAATTTTTACTTAACTACTTAAGATGATGCTTATATCCTGGAATAAGAACTTATAGCTGTAATAAACTTTAAGCTGGTGTGCAGTGAAGAAAGTGTTTTGAGCAAATCCTGGTCCAACTTTTAGCTTCATTCCCTCCATAGAACAGACAGACAGGGCAAGGAGGAGTGGAGGGCACAGCCAGTGCAGTTCAGAAACTCCACTGCAGTCCATCACCCTCCACAAAGAACACAGATATTCTACAAGCATTGGAAGGAATCAAGTGATGGCCAATGACTATGAGAATGTGTACAAATACACAACCAGCACAATTAATCCACAACTGTAAAGGAAGCATTGTATATATACATCAACCAATATTTTTTATACAGAAGCAGATTACTTGAAAAAAATAAAATAACTTCTTTACCTCTATGAAGGCATCAAAAATATTAGTTCTCCAAGTAAGGCCAACTTTTCCAATAAGAGGAAGATGTTCTCTGCTATTTTTAAAATTTATCACAGTAAGTTTCACATATCCATCTTCAATGCATCCTGAAAGGATTTAAGTTAGTTTTAATTACTATATTCCAATGCAAGATAGCAAATCAACAGTCTTCAGATTGGCCACTCCTCAAGGGATACCTCATACCTAAATTCACCAGAGGTTATCAGCAAAGAGAGTCCTGAGGCCCGAGCAACATATCTATGTCACAGAGATAGAAAGATGAACGTTTATTCTGGGAAAGGGAAGCCAACAGTTAGTCAGGAAAAAATGGCTAGTGAGAGCCTGGGTACACACTTACTAACAGAAAGTCTATAAAAAGGCTTTTCTCACTCAGTGCATCAGTCTGCTTCCCATCACTATACCAAACACCTGAGGTGATCAACATATAAGGTCTGTGGGTATCTGGCCCCATTACCTTTAGGTCTGTGGTGAGACAGTACATCATGGCAGGGAGCATGGAGTGGAGCAAGCTGCTTACAACATCACAGCTGGGAAACAGTGTTGCTCCACAAGCCCCTCCAAGGACATGCTCCAATAATCTGAAGACACCCAACAAAGCCCTACTTGTAATGAGTTTCTACCATCCACAAATAGGGCCAAACTGAGGACTGAGCCTCTAACACAAAGGCCCTGAGAGCATTCCCATCCAGTCTGTAGCACTTGGTCAAACTACAACACATTGGTCAACAATGGCAATAGAAAACCAGGAATACAGAGTTTAAGATTGGAAATGCAGAGATGCCAAATAAAGTAAATCAATGAGAGTGATCCATGTTAGCACTGCCCCCAAAAGGAAAGAATGGGGAGCAGCAGGTAAGCAGAAGGACATAAGGAGCCCACACATAAAATACTCATCTTTCTATATATTAATATGTGAGTAAAAGGCCTCACATGTGCTTACCAACACATAAGACCAAGCCCTACCCCTCCTCTAATTCACTCAGAGCCAGATACCAGCAACCTCACTACCTCTTCACCACTAAGCAGCACATATGTTCTGGTGTCCAAGTACTCATACTCATGGAGAACCTGTAGCACTGCCCAGTTCCCATAATAATGGGCTCCATGATCCATTTAATGCACATGAAGAGTGATTGTGAAACATAATCATATAATTAAATCTTCACTCACATGCAAAACTTCTTCAGAGACAGGTACCTGAATAAAGATATGATGTACATCACAGGGCAAAGTAGATGGGAACTATGCCAAAGAACAAATGTTACATAGTCCCGGGTTTCGTTATTTCACAGGAGCCAAAGCTCTGTCTCAGAAACACTGTACAGTATTTTCCAACTTAAGTGTTGCCAAAAGTTAAAACTGATGCTTCCCCAGGGTCTTCCACTATGACACAATTATGTCCTCTAAGGAGAAACATCATCAGAGGCAGGCACTCTGAGCCCCACAGGAGGTACTCAGCCTACGTGGCCATGCTGTTAGCTGCTGAAGGTCTTACTTTTGTCCCAAGGATGGAGACAGTACATATTTTCTTTTGGGCTGCTGAGGAATTAATAAGAACTGTGCAGTTCCTCTGTGCACTTTCTCTAGGTATAGGAATGAATGCCAAACGCTACTACTCCCTCCCTGGCGGTTATACTGTCACCTTAGCAGGAGTGGACAGAAGCAGTAACAAAGTCTGTGAAACATAAGGACTCAATGGAGAAAGAGTAGTGACATTCTCAACAGACCAGATGTGACTTTGCACTGCTATGTACCACAGCACTGCCATGTGCAAAATCTAGAGAGACCTCTGGTGGCTCAAAAAGGCAAACCTAGGCAGTGGCATTTGGCAGTATGGAACAGAAAACAGGGAGTCCATTTTCCATGTGGCTCATCCTCAGGACACTGTGGAAAACAGATCCCAAATACCACAGCCAATTACATCTCAGTAGCAATTGTCCAAGCTGATAAACATGACATTCTTAGAGGAAGCAAAGCCTGCTGCTATTTTGTTATTACCATATATTGTGCTGTTCTAGAACAATTATGAAGCTGCAATGCTTTAACAGATCTGACTCTCAGCAGGCTGTCCATACCTACTTAAATCAGGAAGAAGGTTCAGCTCTGTTCACATTTAAATGATCAGCAATAGGAAATGTATTGATTAAGTGTGTGTGTGTGTGTGTGTGTGTGTGTATATATACACACACATAAATGACAATCCACAGTACTTACTGTATACCTGCCATAAAATCAAGCACCTTATGTCTAG
The DNA here is from genome assembly GCA_004027595.1 of Dinomys branickii. Lineage (NCBI taxonomy): Eukaryota > Metazoa > Chordata > Mammalia > Rodentia > Dinomyidae > Dinomys > Dinomys branickii. Next base: position 12,084 of record PVLD010023162.1, on the reverse strand, counting down.
TACTTTAAAAGAATATTTTAAAATAATGGTAGTAGTTAGGTTTTATAATTTTGAATTCATAGGTGAGAAAACATAGTTTAACAGTGACTTGCCCAACATCCAACCACTAGTAAATGGCAGAAGCATTATTCAGTACCTGTTTTGTGTCTAGAATCTATACTATAAGAGATTAAAACACATACAAAAGGGGGAAATATACCTATTAGTTTATACAAATGGTGATCAAAATATATGGCATATATTTAAATGTTTTAAAAATTTATTGTAAATGTGTGTAAAAGACATACCACCATTAATACCCCTCAAAATACTCCCCCTCACTTCAAACACACTCATCCCATGGTTCTTGCCACTTTCTGAAGCAGTTCTGGAAGTGCTCTTTTGTGAGTGTCTCCACAGTGTATGACCAAAACTATAATGAATGCCGCTACCAAATGCCATCTAACAGACAGCTTCTTACAACATTACAGTGTGTCCTCCTCCACCTTATTCACTCAATCTGGCCCCAAGAGGTTTCTGGCTCTTCCCCAAAATAAAAATGATGATGAAAGGTAAATATTTTGAATCAATCCATCAAGGCAGCCATGACAGTAAACTAGAGACACAAAAGAGGATTTCCAAAAATGCTCCAGAAAGTGGCAAGAACGATGGGATGTGTGTGTTCATTCAAAGAGAGGGGAGTTGTGAGGGGGATAATGGCAATGTGTTTCTTAATGTAATAATTTTTTAATTTAAACATTTATATATTTTCTACACTTTCATATAGTTAAGAACTCAAAATGTCTATTCAAATCCCGAGAAAGCTTTGTTTTCATGTTATTATCAGTAGAGAACAACCCACTAACAAATAGCAAACAAGATACCGTTGTTGGAGACTATAATCTTAACCTGCCAGTGCTGGTAGTATACTGGCTTAAATATGAAATGTCCCCCTAAACACTCTATATGTTGAGGGCTCAATCCTGATGTAGCAATATTCAGAGGTGACAACTAGAGATGTGACTGGATCACAAGGTTGCCAATGAACTAATCCACTCATGAGTTTGTAACTGGATAAACTGGGGGAAGCAGGTCACTGGGGGCGTTCCGTTGGAGGGTGCACCTTGTCCCCAGCTCCTTCCCCTCTCTTTTCTTCTTTCTCCTTGCTTCCCCAGCTGCCATGGAGTGAGCAGCTCTGTTCTACCCATGTTGTCTTCACTATGATATTCAACCACATCTTAGAAACAGAAGCAAGGGAGCCAGCTGACCATGGACAGGGACCTCTGAAACCATGAGCTAGCACAAATCTTTCCTCCTGTAAGTTGTTTATATCAGAATCTTTTGTCACAGTGACAGCTGACTAACAAAAAGACTATCTTCAAAATACAGTAAAATATAATTTAAATTTCCTCATCTTGGCTTCCAGCACCAATGCACATATGAGCAGAAACTCCGGAGTCATAAAGATCCCATTCCAAACCTCGCCCAGCCACTTGCTAGCCATGTACCCTCTTTCAAGTTTCACGCTGAGTACAATACAGATACAAACAGAAAGCACCTTGCTCTGTGAGGAGTGACTGAACTGATTATAAACATTGGCGTGGACGGTAACTTTTTATACACATCAGACTAAACGTGCTGATGTACCTTATGTGCATTATTTCAATGATAATACTCTAAAAAGCCACAGCTACTGTCAAATAGAAAATAAAGATATATCACATACATGTACTGTATTAGAAAACTATTATTAAGATGCCCATTTATGGAAATATATCTATATATTTAATACAATCACAATCCCAGAAGGTCTTTTAATAGCTAGTAATTTAAAATTATATAAAGATAATAAAAATAGACAAAATCCATGTAGAAATGGTAAAGACCTAAAATAATACAAACAATTTTGAAAAGAAAAAAGTTGACCTCAAAATGTACTATAGAGCTACAGCTATCAAGACTGTGCTTCTAAAGTTACACAAATAGATCAACAGAATAAATGAGTATACAAATAGAATCAAACTTTTTATGCACAACTGATTTTTGACAGACATCAAAATAATCCAGCCAGAGAGTAAGTCTTTATAAGTGATGCAAAAACAACTGACCAATACAGGGGGAAATTTTTTCAAGACTTCCATTGTACTCTACACAAAATTAATTAGATCACAGATCTAAAAGTTAAAGCCATAGAACTGCTAGAAGAAACAATGGAGAATATTTTGTAACCTGAGTAGGAAAAATTTTTAAGACAGAAAAAGAAAATAATAACCATAAAGTCAAAAAAACATAAATTTCATCAGTAAGAAACTTATGATTATCATACAATATCATTAAGAAACTAAGACTGGGAATGGATATTTGTCAAAAATATCCAGACTACATAGAGAAGTCCTACAATTCAGTAATAAAAAGATAACTACTTTTAAAAAGGCAAAAGGTTAGATATTTCAAAAAGAACAACAAATACATGAAAAAAGTGCTTAACATCATGGCCATCAGGGAAATCAAATCAAAAACTAGAATGAGATACTCCTACCTCACACCAGAATGGATGAAATTTAACACCAGCAATACAAATGCTGGCCAGGTTATGGGACATCCAAAATTTTTATATATTGCTAGTAGAAATGACAAAATGTATAGCCACTGTTAAAAAAAAAAAGGTTGATAATTCCTCATACATAAATCTACCCTATGACTCAACAATTTCAGTCCTAGGCTTTTAGCCAAGAGAAACAAAAACATGTCAACCAAAGACTTTCACAAGAATTCTATGGCAGCTTTATTCATAAGAGCCCCAAGTAGGAAACAACCCAAATTTTCTGTTAATCTATAGGGAACAGATTAACAAATTATATTATTCAGTTAATAAATACCACTCATGCATGAGAGGGAATGAACTATTAATATTTGCAATCATATGAACAAATCCCAGAGATATTCTTCTGAGCAAAAGAATTTGGACACAAAAGAGTACTGTGAATGAATCCAGAAATAAGGTAGTATAAAGTGTGTAATTCCATTTATATTAAGTTCTAGAAGTGAAAGTACTCTATGTCAAAAAAATCAGAAAAAAGTATAGAAGAGCCCCTAGTGCTAGTCTTATATTTTTCCTAAGTTGGAAAGTATAGCAAAATAAAAAGTTGCAGAAAATGAAGCACTCAACAGTTGTTCATTATTCATAGCACCACCTTCCTTGTGGTGCTTCCAGAGGCTCTTGTGCATAGTGTCCTAGGGAGTTTCCCCATCGAACTATAATTCCCAGGATGCCCCACATCTGTCCTCAGATCTTCCCCTTCACACTGTTCCCTCAGTCTAGTGCTTCAAAACTTTAGCATTTCCTCCTTTGGATGAAAGCACCTCCAGTGTACAGTAGTTTCTTCTTTTTCTAAACCCTACTGCATATACTTTAACATTTCATTATGTCTAATGGTTCCTGCACACTAGATCTCTTTCATCACACGCACAAAAAAGCTACAATCTTTGGAAATGAAGGTCTTTATGGCCTATTAACGCCAATGCTAATAACATTTTTCACTTCTCAGCTATGATCTTCTCAGCTCCTTCTCGCAAAGGAGTTCATTTCTGTCTCATAAAAAGCAACATAGAAAAGAGGGGAAAGTAAAGAACGTGAGAAGAGACTGACTAGTTGATTGATGGATTTTCCAAAAGCAAACAGAAAGTGCAAAGGGGGAAGGTTAAAGGAGATTAGAACTGACTGAGGGAGGAATAACCAGAAAAGATTACAGAGACAAACCCAGGGCAAAATGAATGAGATCAGACCCTATAACACCATCAAAGAGAACAACTTAGTAACACACAACTATGCAGAACGGACCACAGTACACATACCTCATGTGTATGTGTAGGTCTTGGATAAAGAGGTAGGGAAACCTAAACTCAAAACCCTGCCACAAAGCATTAATCAGTATTGATTAGGCCACAGAGACCGGACTCTACAAAGAAGTAACTGGCATAACCATTAGACTCTAAATGATTAAACAGAATCAGCACTAATTCTTAAGGAGAGAAAATCTTTAGTATTCCTCCATTTTCTATTGTGTATCTAACATAAATCCCCCCAAAGCATACATGTTTTTTTCTCAGAGTTCTTTCTAGATACCACTGTCATTTTCCAAATCCCTAAATAGCTAAGTTCAGTTATAGGTCATGAAATGTTAAAAGAGGTAAGTTCTGTGGACATAAGTATGAGAATACTGTCTTCTAGTTCCTTTTATTATAGGTTACAAAAGTGAAATGAGGGGACCTATATTGGTTGGATATTACAAAAGAAAATTTTCAGATCTTTAAAACGGTTTCTCTCTCCAGTTCAGGTTTCCATGGTTTGTAGATATGGTAACTTCAGTAAAATTTCCTAAGATATTTTAAGCCATGGAATGTCTACATCTTTCCTATTAACTAGAACCTAACAGGTAGCATATACTGGTGGTATTGCTCCTGATACTGGTGACACTTGGTTTGAGTTAAAGGATAATAAACTACATTTTTAGACTCTCTAAAACTTCAGTCTATTAATTCAATAAAGTTTGAAAGGATCTTTTTTATTGCCATATTTAAGGATTTAGACCAGTATTTTTGACAAGACTCAGTTCTATTATATTTCAGAGATCTGGACCAACTTTATATCAGTTGACTTGAGTGTTATTTATTTTTTCTAGACTATTTTCAGAGAAGCTAATGAAAAAAGCATAGAAATATTTGTCTGGGGCTGTCTTACTTCTCCTGTAAAATGTATTCCAATATTCCTGTAAGCAACACACCTATATCAGGCCATGTGCTTCAGATGGTAGAAAGTAGGCCCAAATATTCCTATTCATCTAGCTACATGATGGTTCTAAGTTACTTTTCTCATTGCTGAGACAAAATACCTGATACCCAAAGTTAAAGGGGAAAAGATTTCTTTAGCTGACATTTTGTGGAGGTTTCAGTCCATAATCAGCTGGCTCCAAGGTAGGGTGGCGTGGCAGGGGGGCAAGTGTTTATGGTAGTACAAGACAGCAAAAGGAAAAAGAGTACAAAACAAGCCTCTTTCTGTCCCTTATATTGTATCTAGCCTACTGGGATTAAGGTGATGCCAATCCAATTCGTGGACTGATCCAGCAATCACCCACCCTTAATCCCAGCATTGAACTATCAGTCAATCACAAATTCTAGATTCAGCTACCTCCAAAAATCCCTATCTACAAGTGCATTAGGCTTTGGGGGCACATCCAGACACAAAGCATAACAAATGACTCATTCAGGAGTAGGTTTATAAGCGAACTGGAATAAAGGAAATGAAATGAGAAGAGATGGAGAGATCTTCAAAAAGGGAACCTGAGAAATGGAACACAGGATCTAGTGATGGGAAGAGCTAGGAGGAAAACTAACCACAAATAAAGTAGGCCAAGAAGAATCAGGAAGGGAGAAAAAGAGATGGTCTATCTAGACAAATCCAGTCCCATGACAGGCACTGAATGAGGCCCTTCATCACACTGTACTTGAAATAAAACCTACTTCTGAATTTTTCAATAACATGAACTCTTTTTGCTTAAGCCAGTTTGAGTTAGGTTGAGTTTTCCATAGCTTTCAATTTAAAAAAAAAATTGTCTGATACAGAAGTGGTGTTTTTGTCTTTTAAAATAATTTTTGACACAGAAAGCATGGAGATATTTTAAGTAAAAGAGGAGTTGAGGGAAAAACAGATTTGAACGATGAGACAGATAAGAGACAAATGGCTAAATAAAGGTCCCAGAGCAGGCAGGAGCAGATATATTTAGGAAGAGAAATTGAAAAATTCATTTTTTAGAGAAGTGGGACATTTTTTTTCCCTGAAATAGGAAAAAAACAAGAATACAAAAAGCTTGTGATACAGTGAAGACATAATGGCAGAGGAAGATCAGAAAGTACAAGAGGGTGACAATTACTTGGCATATTCAGAAAAGAATGAGATGCCATGATGGTATTTTTAAAAACCTTTATATAAAACATAAAGGGACTTATCAAGAGTTGATTAAAAGATATCTGAGTAGCAAGAAGGGATAAGCTGAAGTCTGACAGTCCCAATGGACAGCTTCTATGATTCCTCAGAAATGGCTGAACATGGAAAGTTAAAATAACAGTAAGGTGGGCCCGTGTTTTAGAGAAATAACGAAGGAGCCTCTGTGGTGCCACAGAGTATGAGATGACTAAGTGTCTCATCCAGGCTGTCTATCCAGAGAAATTAAGGCCAAAACCTGGACCAAAGAACCAAAAGCATGAGAAGAAACCCAAACAACTCATTGTGAATGAGGCAGGTGGCATCCTGGATGCTAACAAGTTCATGATCCAAGAGGCTCTAAACACAGTGCTCTGGAGGTCAAAAGTCCAACACCAACTAAATACACAGCTGGAGGAAACAGAAAATCCATCGTTTACGTTTCTTATTATACTTAGCTTCTCCAAAGTACTTTTTAAGAGATTCCATTGCCACAACTTGCCTTATTGTACATTTTACTAAATACCTACTTACAAACATCAATAATATTTTATTCAAACAATTTTCTGAAAAATTTAAACAAAGAATTGACATCTTTCCTTTTCAATGGTTAGAAGAATTCAAATCACCAGAGAGAAAAAAACAAATCAAAATCTGAGGTCAAATCTCAAACAGAGGCCAGAGTCCAGGTAGCATGAGAAGCTAAAATGTGCTGCCATTGAGGCCATCAGAGCCTTGAGGTTCCTCTCCTCATAAACTGTGTTGTGGGCAGAGGCTCTGCTATCACCGTTTTGACGTTATTAATAATCTCGTAACACAGATCTGCACATCTTCCTTTTGCCCTGGGCCCCATAAATCATGTAGCTTGTCCTGCTCATAGATAAAGCACTACTTAGTCCTGATGATGCCTGACACGATAAAGATAAGGATCTGGGTTCTCCCACTGTGGCAACAGTAATTTGCAATGCTTATTTTCATAACGAGTCACCAGATGTACAAAATAGGAAAAATGTACTAAACACTACTAATTAGGATGCTATAATGTATTACCTGTCCTCATATTTTTAAGTAATCTTTATCTAAAAAGGACAATACTATTTCTAAATTTTAACTGTTATCATAAATGATAACAAGAGTACAACCTGACCTAGAAATACAGAAAGCAATTAATATGACGAACAGAGCTGGGAAAAAAGTCATCTGTATTTAGAATCACAACAACAAAAAGAAGGTAACATGATATATGTAGAAAGTATCTGAAGCAAATAATAAAAGCCTTAAAAGAAAGATTTTCTAGAGAGCTTATCTAGGCTTTTCAGATCAACAGCTGAAGAGTTGAATGAGCCCACTTGCCACACATACCAAAAAAGTCCGTTATTAAGGCTTGTAACTTTTTAAATTTCCCCTCCGTACTATGAAAACTTACAGAATAATCCGAGTATCTACGCCTTAGTCAGTATTTAATGGAAAGCATATAGCAACAACTATGTAGGTTTAGATCAAATCCAAAAAACAAAAAATGGAAAAATAATACTAAATAATTTATTCATAACAGCCACACAAAATGATTAGTAAATGAAGAAAGTATCTACATAAAGAACATTTTCTTTTAAGGGTAGTAAAGGGAAACATAAATAGATTGAAAGATAGATCAAAACCTAACTAAAACTACAGTATATTTTTCCAAATTAACACACATAATATGAATCTGATCAAAATTCAAATAAGATCTTTTAAAATCTGGCCGATGAGTATTAAATATATCAATTATAAATGAACAAAAATAATCAAGAAATAATTAATAAAAGTTCATTAGTATGACATTTTATATTGGTGTAAGAGAAACACATTTGTAACAAAATAAACAAGCAAAATTTGAAACATCATCTTGTCTGTAGGAATACACAAAGATGGTGCACTGATTCTCAACTGAAAGGAACAATCCCAGGAGGGAAATGTATGTGTGTAATGTATGTGTGCAGGGCTGTGTGTAATTTTTATGCTAATAGAAAAGGAGGTGTAAGTTTAAAAAATGAAGAGATATATTCAATCTGAAGGAAATACAGGTGAATATTCACCTACTCTTAGAGAGTAGGACTTTCTATACATGAAAAAAACAATATAAAAGAACCATCTATATACAATCAAAAGTCTTTTGAGCACCAAAACAGTACATATAAAATTAAATTATTAGGCAAAAAAGCAAAATGGAGTAAATATTTGCAACAAATATTTTTAAATCATATAAATTTTGTAAATGTTTAAAACAGTGAAATCAATCAAATATAAACAAATGACAGTTGCATTAGCAGAGAAATATAAAAATAGATAACAACTTAGTGCAAGCATGTGTAAAATATAACATTATCTCATTTTAATTCTTGCAATGCCTTAAAAGGTGTTTTAATGTTACTGTCATTTTGCAAGCAAGGACATTACGGTAGTCGAGGTCATACAACTAGTAATAAATGGTAGTGAAGGTGGATGATAAGATACACTTCAGCCTGCAATAGGCTCTCCAGAGTAGTAGCTATAAACCTCCATTATAGTTAATAACTTTATTAAGATTCAAAGACATGCAAATTTAGAACAATATCATTTTCACCTCTCAAATCATCAGATATTTTTCAAAATAGTGTTCATGATAATAGCACTATAATCTGAAAAATAGGGACCTGAATTTCCAACACTAGAGGTCAGTAAAGCAGGATAAAACTAAACAATGGAGTATCATACCACTTTTAAAAACCAGTTTTGTTGGGAAAGGCAGTCCTGTGGGATGAAAACAAGGCTGTTATAAGCCACATCCACACTCTTTTTATTTTATTTACTATTTTTTGAGGTAAGTGTTCCCTAAGTCACTACATTGCCCAGGCTAGGCTCAATCTTGTAATCTTCTGTCTCAGCTTCCTACAGTCCTGGGATTAGGGGGTACTGCTCTAATCTGGCTCAAAAAATCAAATATTCTAGGAGTATTCACTGACACTGAGCAAAGCTCACAATGTAACATTAAGAAAGAAAAACAATAGAAATTTGTTCACATAGTAACTATATAGATAGTTATATTTTGAAAAAGAACCAAATTATGGATAATAGCTGTCTTTGAGTGATTTTATTTGCTTTTTGATAAACTTCTATATATTTTGAATTTTCAAATCTTACAATAATATAAAACATTGTGTGTTTTAAAATACATTGTTGGGGCTGGGGCCCCAACAGCACAAGCGCCTGCCTGTCAAGCACAAGTTATGCTAACTCAAGTAAAAAGTCAAATTGCTCTTCTAGTCTTCACTTCAGCATTTTAAAAAAGCCTGCAAGTCACAGTTCCATCTTAATAAGTAAAAAGTTGAAAAAAACTGAAAAAAGTCAGCAACACATTTCTAAATGACACACAAAAAGAAATCTCAAGAGAATTTTTTAAATATTTGGAAATAAGCAGCAATGAAAATAACCTACTGAAATTTGTGGGATGCAATGAAAAGAGTACTTAGATGGAAATTTATAGTACTGAACACATATGTAAACAAGGAACAATGTGAAATCAATCTAAGCTTCTGCACCCTAGAAAACTGGGGAAAGAAGGGTAGATTATATGTAAATTCAGCAGAAAAACATACATAATAAAATTTAGAGTAACAATGACTGAAACCAATGGAGAAATCAGTGGTGTCAAAGGCTAACTTCTTGACAAGATAAATCCATAAACATCTAGCTAGTCAAAAAAAAAAAAAAAAAGAAGACACCAATCACTAATATTAGCAATGAAAAGCAAGACTATCAGCACAAAGGCCATGGATGCTAAAGGGGCAGTAGAGGGACACTGTGAATAAATTTCACAACCTAGACAGAAAAGCTGGGATGGGGAAAGGAGAAAAGAAAAAAAAAGAGGGAAAAGAAAGAAAGAAAATATGTGTGTGTGTGTCTGTGTGTGTGTGTGTGTGTCTGTGTGTGTGTGTGTGTGTCTGTGTGTGTGTGTGTGTGTGTATAATAGTTATACTACTAATTTTTCTTAGTTCATTAAAAAAAGGTTTGTGCTAATATTGTTTGGACAATGTAATGCTTATATTTTGCACTCTGAGAACTAACTTAAAGATAACAATATGCAATGCATTAACCCTTGTTACTCTATTATCTTGTTTTGAAATCTATATTTATCTTGCTTTGAAATTTGGGGGTTTTTTCTCTTTAAAATAAAACTTTAAAAAAATTTCACAACCTAGATGAAATGGATCAGTTCTTTAATCTGTCAAAATTTACACAAGAATGAACAATCTGCACAAGTCTATACCCATTAACTAAATTTAATCAATAATTAGCAACCTTCAGAAACAGAAAGCACCAGATACTGGTCTACTGGTAAACTCCAAAGTACCAAATATTTGAGAAAAAATACTACACCAACTCTATAACCTCAAAAGATAAAAGCAAAGGAAATACTTTCTAACTTATTACATAAGGTCAGAATTACCCTAATTTTGAAGCTAATGACATTGCATGAAAAGAAAAATAAAAAGCAGTATTTCTTGTGAACACAGATGTAAAACTCCTATGCAAAATATCAGCAATAAAATTCAACAATGCAAAATAGTATTATACATTATAACCAAGAGGAATTTCTAAGTATACAAAGCTGGCTCAACATTTGAAAACCAATTAATATAATCTATCATATCAACAGGGAAAAAAGAAATCACATAATCATAGCAGATGTAGAAAAATATTTGACAAATTCCAACACCTTCTTATAAATAAAAACTCTCAATAATCTAGGGATAGAGGAGAATTTCCTCATCTGATAACAGCTACAAAAAATCTATAGTTAACATCACACTTTCTAGTTAGGAACTCAGAGCTTTCCCACTAAAGTCAGGGACAAGCAAGGGAACAACTTTTCACTCATGCTACGCAACGCTGCACAGGATGCCTATCACTAACACAATAAGACAGGAAAAGGAAATAAAAGGTGTTAGGCTTTGGTCACTACAACAATTATCTGACATAATTTACAAAAACAAAATGTTTATTTTGGCTCACAGTTTGGGAGGTATCAGCCTATGACTGGTTGTCCTCATTCTCTTGGGTCTGTGGCAATGTCACACATCATGGCAGATGTGCATTTTGAAGCAAGATTGTACACATCATGGATAGGAGGTGAAAAAGGCAGGAAGAGACCAAGGCTCCACCACCCGCTTCAAGAGTACCTCCAAGTGAACCAAATTCAGGCGCTTCGGGCAGAGTTTTGCAAGGATGCAAGGACTAGCGGTTCGTTCGCTGCACAGCAGCGGGCTGATGGCAACCAGGTGAGCAGCAAAGGAGCGATCCTCCTTGATAAACACCACCAGCTCAAGACAGACTTGGCGAGCGTGAATGCCGGGACCTCGGCTGGGAAGATCAAACTGAACGTGTTTCTCTGAGCTGCCAGGGGAGATGCGGTAGGGCGGCCCAAACTGCCGTGGCGAGACGCGAGAAAGCCCCAGACGCTAGGAGCCAGAGACGCTCCGCGCGGGGAGGGGGCTTGGCTGGGTCCGAGCGCCCTGGGGGCACAGCCATCTCGGTCCCTCCCGCCTCCCAAGCTGGGGCAGCTTTCCGGCGACTCCCGACAGAGATCACCTTTTTAGCAGCGGCAACGCCCGGCACTCTCACATTTAGCGCGCATCGGGCAGGCGGAGCAGCCTAGACCCTCGGCAGCCGGCGGTCCGTGGCCAGGGCGGCGCGAGGAGCAGAGGAGCGGAGCATCCCGCTCCCTCCCCCAGACCCGGAGAGCGCCAGGAAACAAGCGGCTGTGAGCCGCGGATCGCGAGCATAGCACAAAAAACTGGCACCTTGGAACCTTCCTGCCTGCAGGGACTCCGAAAACGGGTGAGCTATCTGCGCTCGCGACCAGATCACCGAGTGGGGGAGGAGATCCCTCCCTATACCTGCAGGAAACCCTGGGAGGGCGGGGGAGCGGTCCTACACACCTCACCCAGGTCTCTCGCTAGGGAGTAGCTAACCAACATCTGTACAGCCTTTTAAGCGGAACTCTCAGCAGAAAGCTTAAGGGACATTCCCCCAAAGAAAAGTCATTGGAGCAGCCTCTGCAGCAGACCTTTGCCTGCTGAACTGCCTGGGGAATCTATTGCTCA
>PVLD010023161.1:0-27960 GCA_004027595.1 Dinomys branickii | reverse complement strand
TATTGCTCGAATATTATCACGTTTTGCCTCATCTTGGAGCTGTTGGATTGATTTTTCTTGTGTGTTTGATGATTTTATGAGATCCTTCCTTTGTCGCTCATAAGCTGCCATGCTGTCTTCAAGGTGTGAAATTCTATCTTCAGTTTCATTTAAGCGGTTTTGCATGCTTTCAGTGTAAGTTTTCAAATCCTGGCATTCTATTTGGACCTGTTTCATTCTTGGTAATTCATTCCTAAATTGCTCTTGTAACATTTCCATTTGTTTCCTATTTTCTTCTAATCTTTTATCTATTTCTTCTCTATGTGCATGGAACATTTCTTCCATCATTGTTTTCAGTTCGTTTTTTTGTCTGAGAGATCATTGCCAGTATGTGGCTTATTTCTGCTTTAGGGTCTTTTATGGCCTGTTGGAGTTGTTTTATTTCGGATGCAATCATTTCATAACTTGAAGTTATGAGGCTTCCTGGTTCCCCTGTATCTTCATATTCAAAACTTGTTCTGGGTGGGGTTGAGTTTTGAGACTGCATTTTGTTCCTCTGTTTTCCCATTTTTGGGTATCAGATTCAAAATGTGGTGCTATAAATTCCACAGGCAGTTCAGCAGGCAAAGGTCTGCTGGAGAGGCTGCTCCAATGGTTCCTTCTCTTTGGGAGAATGTCCCTTAAGCTGTCTGCTGAGATTTCCGCTTCTACTCCCTACCCCAAGACCTGGCAGGGGTGAATAAACAGCTCACCACCCCAGGATTCTTGCAGATAGGCCACTCAGGTGTTCCTCCCTGGGTGGAGCTCCTTCCCCCCTCTCAAAACCCATTGGGACACCTAAGTAGGTCTTCCCACCCAGGAGATCCCGCAGTCCTTAAAGCTGCTTTGATGTCTGTCTCTGGGCTGAGCTTCTTCCCGATTCAGGAAAAACCGGTTAGAGTGCGCACTTAACTCACCCTGTGATCGTGCAAACAGGAGTGCCGTTCAGATGTTTTTCCTTGGATGGAGCTTTTCCCCGACTCAGAAATCCCGCCGGCCGGTCGCTGTTGCTCCAGTTCACGCAGCGCTGACTGCGGGGGTGGGGTTCTGAGCGGGATCCCGGAGCGCTGCCCGGTTTGGCGCAGTTTGTCCCAGAAGCGCGTTCTCTGTCGGGTTCAGGAGCTGAAGCCATTCTTCCCTCTGCACTCGCTCTCTCGGCTGGTCGTCTTCTTCCCGGAAGTCCTCATTTCTGTCTTCATATTGCTATTTCATTGTTTGGGTAGTCATCCTCTGGGAGGTTCTCTCTCTGCTGCCTACCCGGTCGCCATCTTCCCGGAAGTGTGCTATATCAAATACTTTAAAACAGTACTGAGGAACACTAAATCTAATTTAAATAAAAGAAACAAATATCAAGTCCCGGTCTGTGAAAAATCAGCATAAATTAAGGTTAACTCTACTGATTTGACTCATATACATATAAAAATAAACAAGCAAGGAATCCAGGAAAATTCTAATGAAGTGTTAGATTGTTCTATTAGTTGTTAAAATATATTATAAGAATATTTGCAGAAATAATAGCAGAAATTTTCCCCAAGCATGGAAAAACATTCTGATGTGCAGTAAAGTAGGCATATAGAACTCCAACTAGACATAACCAAAATAAAACCACACCCAGACATATAATAATCAAGATCTCAGATATCCAGCAAAAGAACAGATATTAAAAGCTGCTAGAGAAAAGAAATAGGTCACCTATAAAAGAAAGCCCATCAGAATCACAGCAGGCTTCTCACACCCATACAATCGAGAAGAACTTGGAGCAAGGTATTACAGGTTGTTTGTGCAAGATGGCTGCCAACACAGTTGTACTACTGACTTACGTTGCTTTCTTGTAAGGAACAAAATAAAAACTAAGTAAATATTTTAAGGAACAGTTAATGATTAGTTGTTTGATCATGCACGCCTATATTTGTTTTCCTGAATATACACTTCAAAATTATCAGTATGTAATTCAACAACCATTGTTAATTCCCTGTCACCCTATCTGTAATTCAGTTTTGATTGCACTATTCTAATGCTACTTTGTAAGTGACTCTGTTTTTTAATATATTTTTTCATTCTTTTACTTTTTAAAATAAAAAATAAAATATAAACTAATAATAATCTGACATTAGTACATGAATAAGCACATTAGTCAATGGAAAACAATAGAAAGCAACAAATAAACCCACATACTTACAAAAAAACTTAATATATGATGTAGGTAACATTTCAAATTAGTTCAGAAAAAGTGAATTTTTCAGTAAATGATACAATGACAAGTAAATAACTACTGATGGAAAAGTCACATTGTATCATATATCAGAGTTCACACCAAAACAAATTTTGAAGGATTTAAATACTTAGGCAAAATAAAAGAAAGAAATCATAATCATGTACTTTTAAAATATGGCAGATTGGCTAGGCATGGTGCTGCATGCCTGTAATCCCAGCACTCAGGAGGCAGAGGCAGGAGGATCACTGCAAGTGCGAGGCCAGCCTGAGCTACCTAAGTGAGGGCAAGGCCACCCTGAATTGCATAGTGAGATCCTACCTCAAAAAAATTAAAAACTTTTTTAAAAATGAAATAAAATATGGGAGATTTATATGATCTGTGAACAGCAATGGGAGATTTGTGGGGTTTTTTTTTTTTTTTTTTTTTTTTTTTGCGGTACTGGGGATCGAACTCAGGACCCTGCACTTGCTAGGCAAGCGCTTATTCCACTGAGCTATATCCCCAGCCCCGGGAGATTTGAATATAAAACCCAAATTTGTAAAAGAAAAGATAATAAACCTGACATGTAAAATCCACAATTTCTAACAGGGAAAACAACCCCCCCATATGCAAATTAAGAGAAACACTAAGACAAAATATTTTCAGCTTGCATCTCATTCAGATGGCTAATTTATTTAGCATTTAAAATATTTTTTCTTAAATCACTAAGAACAAGATCAATCACCTGGTTCTTTTTTTAAAAACGATAAAGGTTACAGACTGTTTATTCACAGGAAAGGAAATAGCAATGACATTTCAGCATGTGAAAAGATTCTCAATAGCATTCTTAGTAAGAGAATGCAAATTAAAACCACATAAGAAACCATGGTTCACTTATCTGATTAGTGAAGAGCAAACATTTGATGCAAAATCACAAGGGTAAAGAAGGAGAGAAAATGAAAGTTTTATATGTTGCTGACGGGTGTGTGATCTGTAGGTTTATAGAGAGCAATTTTGTAATGCCCCCAACTATTAAAAATAAGTCAAATTACATCTGTAGAAACAATATGGACCTTTTTGTAAAGATAAAAAGAAGAAATAATCTAAACATCCACTAAGGAATTATTGAAATAAAATGTTAAATTCATAAAAAATAAGAAGGATTCTAATAAAGAAAAATATTTGATAGTTCTGTTGGGTGTTGCAATATGTTATAAAGTAATAATTTAGACAGTATAGTATTGGTATGTTAGTAAGCACACTATTCAGTGGAACTTAAAAGTGACAAATGAGACCACATACTTACCTGGAACTTAATGTGTGATACCCTGGTTCTTCTTCAGATCATATAAATCTTTCACCTTTTTAATGCATGATGTAGCAACATTTCAAATTAGTTCAACACAACTGGACTATTCAACAAATGCTATAGTTGACAAGTAAATAACCATTGATGGAAAAGTCAAGCTGGAATCCACATCCCACTTCACAAAATAATAAATTTCAGAGGATTGAAATATTTGAACCTAAGTGAAATTATGACCCTAAATGAAATTATGAATGTTCTAAGAGAAAATATGGGAGATTTATTTTCTGCAGTCTTTTCTAAGGCAATGCAGTTGCTTTGTTCACCTACTCTGACGTGAAGAATGCCCTGTGCTATAACTTGACTTTAGAATGGCTAAGTGTCACTAGGAGATAAGAACTTTCCTTTATCATCTTATTGTGTATGCGCCTTGTTGACTGAAATGTCAGTGTGTGGTACATGATTATATTTTATCGCAAGGAACAATTTCCCTGAGAAAGTGGCTTCTGTGAGATTCCTGCTTGTCATTATCAACCCCAACCCTTTTTTCTCCCTCACAATGATGACCCAAAACTCAATTATCTTTCCTAGTCCAACTTAGACCTATCTCCACAAAGCAAAGTGCAAGGTCCTGATTTGATTCCCAGTACAAAATAAAAATTTTTCAAAAAGATAAAATAAATAAAATATCTTTCAGTACACTTTATAATGTTGGTTGAGTGGTCATTAATTTCTTAAATTGTTCTTTGTCATGAGAGTATTTTTTTCTCCATTAATTTTGAAAGATAATTTTGCAGAGTACATCAATCTGGGTTGGAAGTTGTTTTCTCTCAGGACTTAAAATACTTCAAGCTCTTCTTGACTTGAAAGTTTGTGTTGAGAAGTCAGCTGTGATTCTGATGGGCTTTCCTTAATAGGTGATTTTTTTTCCTCTAACAGCTTTTAATATTCTGTTTTCGTACTTTATTTCTGGGATCTTTATTACATGTCTGGGTGCAGATTTATTTTGGTCATGGCTGTGTGGAGTTCTATATGCCTCACTTATTTATGTGTCAGAGTCTGTTTCTATGTTTAGGGAATTTGCTGCTATTACTTCTTCAAATAGTCTTTTTATGTCATTTGTGTTGACTTCTGCTTTCTCATTCACACCTATCAATGTTATATTGTTTTTCTTTGTATTATCCTGCACCCGTTTTTTCCTGGCCCCTTGTTATTTTTAAGAGATCTTTCCCTTTATAATCTCTCACCACAATCTTGTACTCAACGTCTGAGAGTCTATCTTAAGTTTTGTTTAAGCAGTTTTGCCAGCTTTCAGTGGAGCTTTTAATTTCCTGGATATCTCTTTGAATTTGTTTCTTGCATTCTAATTGTTTCCTATATCGTTCATTCAAGGTTTCCATCATTTTTCCACACTCTTTTTTTTATCTGTCTTCTTCAGATATGCTGAGCAATTCTTAAATGGCAATTATTGTTGCCATTTCACTTTTTACTTGAGAGATTATTTCTGATATGATTTCCTCTGTGGCCTCGTAGAGTTGTTTGTTTACTTCAGTTGCTATCATTTCAGAAATTCAGGTGTGTGACTTCCATGTTCTTCTATGTTGATGTTCCTGGACTTGTTCTGGGTGGGCTGGAGGTCTGAGATTTTATTTTGCTTCGTTGTCTGGTCATTTTCTATTTCAAAAATAAATTATTTTTTCTATGATGATCCTTGTGAGTTTTTTCATAGGTAGCTATATCACTAATATCAAGGCCTCTTAGGAAAAGACTTTTTCAGGGATGTCTTTTCTGTGTAGGAGATTCTTGGTTTGTGTCTATCTCAAGATCCTACTTCCCTAATTAATTGAGAGTGAAATGTTGGTATCTGTTTGGCTCAATCCGCCATCTTCTGGTATAGGACTGTGGTGAGGTTCTAACCCCCAGAGCTTCCCAGCATTATTACAGAAGGGAGAACAACTGATTACAATAGATATGACATCCTAGCTAAAGTAGGACAATTAGCAATAACAATAGCATCAAACACATTTTAGAAACTGACAAACTGTGGTAACAATTTTGAACTTTACACCAAAGGAGTAAAGTCTATAGGTATATAATGAAACTGATTATAAACTAGGAGTTTGTATGCAATGTGTTTTCCCCTTGATAGAGTGGATTTACCCTGTCATGGCAAAATTAGGGAAGATGGTGTATTAGATAAAAATAAATGGAAAGGAGTAGAAGTAAACCTGGAGAACAAAGGATGGTGACACAGGTTTAAGAAACTACAGAGGTGGGTAAAGAAGAAAGAATGAAAGAGCATTTGAGGAATTTATCTGGACTGGGTCTCTGAGTTTGAGGGATGGGACTAGAACAAGAAAACAATTGAGGAAAAAAGGAAGATAAAAACAAAGATAAAATAAAATAAAATTATAGTTTAAAAAAAGAAAGGGGGAAGTCCTACCCACCTGTTTCTATTTTATGTGTCTTTGTCCCTAAACACAATGTTGGTTCACTTACCACCTGTTGCTCGTATTTCAGACTTTTCCATCTCACTGGTCTCACCTGTCCACCATGTGTGTCCTAGTCCAGGTCCTACTTCTGTGGCTGTCATTCTCCCTGTGGCCTGGTCCCATGGTGTAGGGGGGTGGCCCAGGCTACATTCCTCCCCAGGCATCTGGGTTCCTCTGAAATCTTTCTTTTCAACAACCTAAGATTACTAGTAGTATAACTAAAACCATTTAGCATATATATTGAAATGAATCTTTTTGCTTAATATCCTGTACTTTGAAGATAAAAGTATACAATGTAATAACTTGTTATTCTCTTATTGTGTGATTATGAAATTGTTTTATTTTTTCATAAAACAAAAAAATTTTAAATACATAATTTTTTAAACTTTAAATGAGTAAATAGGAAGGAAAAACCCCTCGGCAGAAAGTATTTGCAGCTCATGTGACTGATAACAGGTTATATTATCACAAATATACAAAATATAGTATATTATTGTAGTATACAGATTGAAAAGAAAAAAGAAAATAAAAACTAGACAATGTAAATGGCCAAAGAATAGGAACATATAACTCAGAAGAAATATAAATACCTGACTAAGTTGAGAAGATGCTCAAAGACGCAGTAGTCAGAAATTTTTTTAAAAAACACTATAAGGACATACAACCCCCCCCCAACAGAAATGTTAATAATAACTGGCCAAAATTTAAAACAGTGAAAAAGTGGAACTGAGGAGGGAAAAAGAATGGTATACTCACCCACTACTAATAAGAATAAAATTACTTCAGCTTTTTTAGAAAAGTAACCTGCTACTATGTATTAAATCTTTTTAAAGTTGGCATGGACCGTATTTTGGCCTATGTGTCTCACTTTTAGGACTCTACTGTAAAGAAACAGGATTCATATTCAAAGATATTCACTGTGTTTTTTACTTCATGTCCTGCGCTACCACTCCCAAATCACTTCCTATCAAATATGCTCCTCTCCCAGGGACCCTACTATTTGGGTTTCTGGTCCCCTTTTGTCTCCTTTAATTTTTTTACACCATTCCCCTTCTTCCAAAACTACCACGGAAATCCCCATTCTCCATCATTCCTGTCATTTGCCTTATCAGTTACTATAACTAGCCCAAAGTGAGCTGCTGCCAAAAATCATCAATAGCACAGGCTGGTCAGTAAAAACGTATCACCCCCAGCCTCCCTGAGCACTCTGTGCTGTCAAGTAATGCTGTCTCCAAGAATGTCTCCCTTTCGCATGTGAATATTACAAACTTCTGCCATCTGTAATCTTCCCTTCATGCTTAGCACATGACTTTGCCTTTCACTGAGAAAACAAAGTTCACCAGGCAAGGACAGTAGACATTCTCTTCCCCGTTCCTTAAAAATGTGACAGGGAAGAAATATGTATTCTTCCTCCACCCACGGGAAAGGTGATACTCTTTCTACCCAAGTTTATTTCTTCTGGCTATATGTTGATTCAAGGACTTTGTCTATGAAACATCATCTCTCTTGAATGCATTTTCTACCTCTCATTCAACTGAGTTCTTCACCTCAACTTACAAATATGGGCTATCTTTCCCATCCATCTGTGAAAATACGGTGACCCTGAATGTAACTATTTGGACACTATCTCTTCCCTTCCTGTCATTAAGCAAACTGTTTTAAAAGAACCGTCCAGTTTCCACCGTCTGCTTACTGAAATTTCATCTGTAATCTTACTGAAATTACTTACTGTTTCATCTGTCTGCTTACTGAAATTTCACAGCTGTCACCATCACACCAAAAGTATTGTCAAATTAAGTGGATACCTTGTTGTTGTATCACTTTACAGCTTGTTAGCCCTTCATGCATGTGCATGTTCTCTCTAGTCTGAAAATCCTTCCAGTGATCCTGTTAGCAGGAAGAACACACTCATTACTCTAGAGATCCCATGGATTTTAGGAGCATAAACTCGAAACAGGAACCGTGCTGCTGGGCATGGTGGCACATGCCTGTGATCCCAGCACTGGGGAGGCTGAGGCAGTAGGATCGCCATGAGTTTGAGGCCAGGCTGGGCTACATGGTCAGTTCAAGGTCAGCCTGAAATACACAATGAGACCCTGTCTCAAAGAAGGGTGAGGGCTGAGGATGTAGCTCAGCTGTACAATGCCTGCTTACCAAGCACAAGGCCCTGAATTCAATTCCCAGTACCAAATAAAGAAAGAAAGAAAAGAAAAGAAGCAGGGCTCATGATCAAATACATAGTTCATAATATACATTGATACATTGGACTTCATCAAAATTTTAAAATTCTATTCTTTCATATACAGTTAAGCCAATGAAAACACAAGACAGACTGAGAAAAGTATACATTTGAAAATGTGTACTTTGCAAAATGTATAAGAACTTATAAATAGAATATATAAAGAACTTCAGAAATGTTGTAACTAGAAAGCATGGACAGCAAATAAGCAAACAGAGAGATGTCTGAAACCAGTAATTTTTAAGGAACTGTTCATTGAAACTGCAGTGAGCTACTTTACATGACCATCTGTTAGAATGGTTAAAATTAAAAACTGTCTATGCCCAGGGGTGGCCAGCATGTGGAGGGAAGAGAACTCTCACAGAATGCTGATTGGAATATAAAGCAGTACACCACTTTGACAGAGTTTGACACTTTCTTTAAAAGTTAAATATATACCTATGTTTAATCCAGTCATACACCTTTCAAGTACTAATCCAAGAGAAAAGAAAATCTATGCCCTACAAGAATTTGTCACCCACAGCTTTTGGGGATGGGCATGGTTTACTGCGGATTGAACCTAAGGCCTTTATGCTCAGCTAATAACAACTTTTTTTAATTTCGTATTATAAGACAGGATTTAAGTTGCTCAGCTGGGGCTCAGGTATGCAGTCCCTCCTGCATTGTCCTCCCAAAGTTCTCATCAACTTTATTTTTGAAAGCCAAAGCTAGACACAACATAAACACCTGTAAAGAAGCATACCCAGCACCTACCTCAAAAGAGGTCTATTTTAACTCATGGCTTTCGGGGGTTCAGTCCATGTTTGTCTGGTCCCGAGGAAAACAGCACGGTGGCAGGGCATGACAGAGGAAACATGTTCACTGCATGGCAGCCAGGAAACAGCAAGGCAGAGAAGGAAGGGCCAGGGGCCAGTGTACACCCTTTCACTAGGATGTGTAACGTATATGTACCGACTCCTGGTGATGAATATAATCCTTATGTACCATAGAGATGTACTAATAAAAATTAAAATTAAAAAATATATACCCTTCCAGGTCATGGCCTCAGTGGAAGTGTTTCAACCAGGTCTCACTCCTAACAGCACCTTCAGCTGTGACCGCACCCATGGAGTAATCTACTGATGTGCATTGCACCACTATTACACAGTCACCTCCCCAAAACCCGACCTCTGAACATCGGAGACGGTTGGCGAACATTTCAAGTCTAAACCATAACAGCTCACTCCCAGCCCCCAGAAGGCTCATGTTCATCTCATTATGCAGAATGTTCTTAGCCCATCTCTAGAGGTCACCAGAGTCTTAACAGTTACATCACTGCTGAAAAGCTCAAGTCCAAAGCTTCCTCTATGCTTCAAGGCAAACTCCTAGCTATGAGTCCATGTCTGTATCAAAAAGAAAACTAAATACTTTCAACATACCATGGTACAGGGTAAATATTCCCACTGCAAAAGAGAAGAATGTGGGCAGATAAAGGAATCAGCCAAAAAGCAAAACCAAAGCTCAGCAGGGCAAACATTAAACCCTATAGCTCCAGGTCCAGCACTTGGGACAGGTTATGCTAGGCTGTGAGTTTCAAAGGGCTTGGGCACCCCTGTCTCCATGGCCTGCCTGCTGTGGCCCACACAGCCTCGC
Source organism: Dinomys branickii (assembly GCA_004027595.1). Classification (NCBI taxonomy): domain Eukaryota; kingdom Metazoa; phylum Chordata; class Mammalia; order Rodentia; family Dinomyidae; genus Dinomys; species Dinomys branickii. The sequence continues at coordinate 18,079 of PVLD010023161.1, read as the reverse complement.
TCAAGCTGACTCTGCTTATTGTCTGTGGCTCTTCTCAGCAGAAGTCCCATGTTCCTGGCATCTCTGCCTCACTGAGGTCTCCATGCACCTTCACCTTCACCCTCAGCTGCACACACTGCTCTCTTAGAGGCACGTGGCATGACCTCCTAGACCTTCATTTCATATCTGGATAAAAGCCTTCCGGACATCACAACTCTTGCGCCCTGCAAGCCTATAAAACAAAGACCACGTAAATGATGCCAAGTTCTACCACCAGCTGAAGGATGAGGGTTGCAGAGGCCTCTGAGTGCCTGTTTGCATGAGCTTGGGGAAACACTTATCCAGGCATCCTGGAGTGAGTGGGGAACTCTGTGCCTACCTTCTCAAAGCAAGGTTTTTCTAAGGAATCTACCTTTTTATATTCATAATCCTCCTGGAGAATTTTGGGATTACAGACATGCACCACCATGCCCAGAACCTCTTTTTAAAGGTGCTAATGTTTTTAGCAACCACACCCTCTTTGGCCCAACCTTACATGCCAAAATGCAAAATTCTTAAATCATCATCTCTGCCTTTTGGCCCTTATTTTACCTGTAGATTTGGCAAAAGCAACCAACTATACCTATGCCACTCCCCAAACATCCTGCTTCCTTGAAATTTCCTCTGCCCGATTAATTAGCCTCTCACCTTTTAAATTCTGCTTCATATAACATTTTAGAACGGGGTAAAAATAAGACAAGTTCTTTGCTGGAACGAAACATGCATATCCTCTACTCTATTTTCCAATAGACTTCTGATTTCCATCTCACACCTAATGAGCCTGACCTTTACTGTCCACATTCCTGTATTTTGTTGTTTTGTTTTGTTTTGTTTTGTTTTGTGGCAGGATCTCACTCTGTAGTTTAGGATGGTCTTTTTTTGGTTTGGTTTGGTTTGGTTTGGTTTGCTTTGGTTTGGTTTGGTTTGGTCTGGTTCAAGCTGGTCTTGAACTCACTATTTAGCCCAGGCTAGCATCGAACTCATGGAGATTCTCCAACCTCAGGGTCCCGAGTGCTGGTATTACAAGCATGCAACACCATGCCCAGAACATTCTGGTCTTCTGATCTTTAAAAAGAATTGTCCATCAAGCTCTTCTTACAGTATTTTCAGGATTCTCTGATCTATATCTCCAAAACTTTATACACTTGTCCCATGAACAAGTTCCAGAAGCTCCTGAACCACATGGTCAGGTATAGTCTCAGCAATGACCCTACTTTTGTCACCAATTTTCTGTATTAGTCACATTTCCTTTTCTGGGACAAAAACACTCAACACTCACAACTTAAAGGAGGAGAAGCTTGTTTTGGCTCTTGGTTTAAGCAGGCTCAGTCCTTGATTGGCTGGCTCTAAGCTAGAAACAGCAGGACAGGGGGAAATTTCTCAATCTTTGGCAACCATGAACCAGTGATAGGGAGGAGCAGTAGCTGGGGGCACAGAGCACAGCCCTTTAGGTCACACCCCACTGCCCTTCTCTTCCAACAAGGCCTCGCCTCCTAGCAGCACATTCAGTTATGAACTTCACAAATTAACCCTTGCTGAGCACAGCACCCCTGTGACCCAGTCACCTCCCAAGTCCCACCTCTGAACTCAGACATTCTCTAGGGTGCATTTCTTTTGTCTTTTTGAGAAAAAGTTGCACTATACAGCTCAGGCTGGCCTTGAACTCACTTTGTAGCCCAGACTGACCTCAAACTTACAGCAATCCTCCTGTCTCAGCCTCCCAAATGCTGGGATTATAGGCATTCACCACCATGCCCGATGAGGAGGTTGCACTTCAAATCTACACCATCACAAGGTGTAATCTTAAATATCTCCAAAACTTCAGGCATTGAAGCCTTGGTCTCCAGTGCGCCAGTGTTAGAGGTGGAGCTTTTAGAAGATGATTAGACCATAAGGCCTTTAACTTCATCAGTGGATTTCATCATTTGACAGCACTACTTGGAAGCGATGGCAACGTAGGAGGTAGAACCTAGTTGCTGGGAGTGTTTCACAGTGATGCGTCCTCTCCCCCTGCCCTCTGTCTCCCCTCTCTTCTCGCACTCTGGCCACCAGGAGGTGGGTAGTTTTGCTCCCCGCTCCCCTTCACCATAGTGTGTGGCCTTATCACAGACCCAGAAACAGCGGAGCCAGGGGAACGCAGCTGAAACCTCTGAAACTCAAGCCAGGATTAATGTTTCTTCCTTTCAGCTGTTTTTCTTGGGCATTTTGTCAAGAGAGGACAGAACACTGACACAAGTACGCGTTGTACGATCCTGTAAAACTTTCCATATTGTAACATTTTAGATGGTGCAATCCAGTCTATAGTGACGGAAAGTAGATGAGGAATTTTGTACCTTAAGAGAAGTACTCTGGGAGAAAGGGGAAGGAATTATAAAGAAATCATGAGGAATCTTTTGTGGGCAACTGTGAAGATGGTTTCATGGATACACATCTCAGTGATACAGTGTTTAGCACATGTAAGGCCCTCTGTTCAATTCCCAGCACCACAAACAAATTACTCTTTAAATATGTTTTATTAAAAATAAAAAATAAATAAATATGTTTTATTCATTCCATATCAAATGTATCTCAGTAAAAAAGAAACTGTCACTGTAATCCGGGTGAATGACAGTGGGTTAAAGTTAAAAGTGGAGATGGACAGAGGTCATGGAATTACAATATATTTTGGTGGTACAGACAAGAAAATTTGACCATGTATTGAGTAAAACAACAACATCAATAAACTCTGAGGTTTGGAATTTAAACAATGGAAGAGATGCGAGGGACATTTCCTGAGGTGGAGAAGCCTTGGGAATAGGAACAGGCAGGTAATATTTATCCTAACATTGTTTGGGAGAGGCAGACATTGAAGGCAACACAGGTGCCCATCACAGGGAGAATGGCTACCTCAGACGAGCATGCAGGAGCTGAAAGGATGAATTAATTCATGCACATAGAGCAGCACAGCTAGATCTCAAAAACATAATGGTAGTGGAAAAAGTAAAACAGTGAGATATATTTTAATTAAATATGTCATGAATAAAGAAGAAAACTGCATCTTTTATAATGATGTAAGGATGCTCAAGGACTCCATCAGACATCAAAGGATATTTCCGTGGAGGGCAGGAAATTGGAAGTGGGCATATAAGAATAAGAGAAAAGGTAAATAGAACCTGAGCAAGCAATATATGAGCTAATAAAGATGTAGCCTGAGGGGCTGGGGATATAGCTCAGTGGAATAAGCGCCTGCCTAGCAAGCGCAGGGTCCTGAGTTCGATCCCCAGTACCGCCAAAAAATAAAAATAAAAAAAGATGTAGACTGAGGAGTTTGGTTTATCACTGTACCTAATGCCCAAAGAACTGTTTATTAAGTATGGTGAAATAATTTAAAAATATAACATGCACAACAGCCTACACTCTTACAGCAATACAAGGTTTATATGATCTTATTTTCACTTTTCCTGCTGAGCCCTCAGATATGATACAGCTGTGTCCTCTACGAAAGGTTCTCTCTCTGTCTCTGTCTCTGTCTCTCCCTCCCTCTCTCTCTCTCTCTCTCTCTCTCTGGATTATCTTCATTATGATTTTGTTACTGCTCTGTTACTTATTCCACATTACATTTCCTGGATAAGTTTATTGTATAATATTCAGCAAAGGGGGGCTGGGGATATAGCTCAGTGGAATAAGCACCTGCCTAGCAAGCGCAGGGTCCTGAGTTCGATCCCCAGTACCTGCCAAAAAAGAAAAAAAAAAAAGACAAAAAAAATTCAGCAAAGGGATAAGCTGTGGAATTTAAGGGCTAATAGAAAATGCTTAATTTCTAGTTTTAACAAACTTTATTTCACTAGGCAAGGTAAAAGCACTGATTCATAACCAACCCCAGCCCCTAATTAATACATCTAAGGAATAAGCAAATGCCTAGGAAATGAACTGTGCTTTCCAGTGCAGCATCTTTAAGCAAGACAAAGCTGTGAAGAACTACACCCAGTGCCGATAACCGGTGAGAAACTCTTACACAAGGACTGAACTCTGCACAAAGGAGGGCTGCACACATCCTGCCTGTTCAGAGGATAATTCAAAGGCCTGGTGCACCCCTGTGCTTTTCTTAAAACCAAACTATGAATTTGTGCACCCGATAGCAGCTGAGGCATGACCTAAGTGGAATCACCGATACTGCACCCTTAACACAGTGGGACTCACTACCGCCACATCCATTTATTAGGGTTCCCTCTGCCCCAGAGCCGGCCTTCAGAGATTAGAGAGGATGGGAGCTTGCTTCCACTGCTTCCTGCTATCAGCATGATATTCAGAGTAAACTGGTCATTGCAGGCTTTTGGAGTCCACCGTTGATGCTTACAGTGGTGACTTAGGGCAAAGTGGCGTTCTTGCCTTTAGCCCCTCAGATGTATGGGCTACCATAATCAGTTAGAATCAGATACTTTTAAATCTTTACTTTTTATTCATCTATTTATTTAATATTCACTGAACGTAAGCACTATCTCGTGTGTTTAGAATACAGTGTTAGAAAATACAGTGCCTGTTCTCTCAAGGAATGTGAAGGGTGAAAACTAACAGTGGGCAATGCAAGGTCACCAAGAAGACAGAATCGGGCCGTACTTCACTGCTGCTCCTTATAACTTTACATAGTGTCTTCGCTAGTGGTGCCAAACTCTACTAGGGGAAATAATAGAACTTTCAGGCTGAGGGCATAGCTCAGCAGCACAAGTGCCTGCCTGGCAAGTGCAAGGTCCTGAGTTCGATTCCCAGTACTAAAATAATAAGAATGAGAATAAAATGTTCTCGTTTTTTAAGCCTCAACCACATAAACTGCTTCTCTAAAATTTCCCCTATGAAAATTCCTTGTCAGCTTGACTGCCATGAAAGAAATATGCAAAGAACACAATGACTGCATGAAAAAGAGACATTCACACCTTGGCTCATTCAACCACATTCAACCAGACTCCGTCAAGTGTGATCTTTTCGTAAATGTGAAGAGCCAAGAAGCAGGAAGTACCAGCCTGTCCTCACCTACTTTTCACACGTATATTCTTGCAGCACTATTGTTTAGAGTGAAACTTCATCTGCAAAGGACTGCTGTTGGGTAAACGTGTGTGAGTGGGAACAGTGAACCCGTTCATTTACTAGCGCGCATAAAATCCCCCGCATGCACTGCACACGGACATGTCATGCACAACAGTATACTAGCAGTAGTACGTATTTACATGTTTCTTCAGATTAGCTCAGCGTATAACATAAAAAGACATACTATTACATTTTTGTTTGTCTTCTTTGGCTTTTATTTTTAATTAATACGTAATAATTGTACACATTTATGGGATACAATGTGGTATTTCAATGCTGCATAAAATTATAATGATCAAATAAGGGTGATCAGCATATCCATTGCCTCAAACATGAGGGAGCATTCGAAGTCCTCTCTTCAAGCTATTCTGAAGTTCATAATAAATTATTGTTAACTGTAGCCACCAGACCGTGTTACAGAATACTAGAAATTACTCCTGAAATCTGTCAGCTAACCTCTCTTTTACCATCTCCCTCCCCAGCCCCCGGTAACCACTCTTCTACTCTCCACATGTATGAGATCAACTTTACACGAGTAAGAGCATGAAGCCTTTGTCTTCCTGTGTCTGGATTATTTCTCTTAACAAAATGTCCTCCAGCTCATCACTGTTACTGCAAATGACAAGATTTCATTCATTTTTATAGCTGAGTAATTTTCCACTGTGCAAATAGACCACGTTTTCTTTTCACATTAATCTGATGAAAGAAAAAGTACGTGTTTGACAGAGATGATTGAAATAGCGATAGGGCAGCAGGCATGAGTTGCTAGAACGAACACCTAAACACAAACTTTTATCTGGTGCATAAATTTACCTAAATCTACGTTGTAAATTGTTAGTCTAATGCCCAAATAATCTCAAAGGCAATCCATCAGTGAAGCATCAGTTCCTAGGAAGCAGCATTAATCTTCCATACAGTGCCCCGTCTCAGTGGGTTTGGCATTTGCTAAATATATATTCATGACTGGCCCAACATCCCAGTGGCCAGGTCCTTCTTTTAAAAGATATATGACAGGTCCGAGGCTCAGAACAGAGTGACCATCCATCAAAGTCTGACCTTCTTACAGATCCACTGTAAAGGGACTTCACAGCTAGAGCCTTGGAGACCATATCTGTTGATAGCACCACACCTCTGTATCAAGCTGTTAGAAGAAATCCTATAAGAAATCACAAAAGTCAATCACTTCTGGCAACATGCACAGGAAAGGAATCCAGAAGCACAAAGGGATAAAAACTGAACAAATCCTCTTTCTTATTCAGACACTTCAGCTCCCAAAACAGCAGAAGGATAAAAATTGTTTCTTAGCCTCTCTTGAAGACATCATGTAATTTTTGCCCTTTCCTTCCATGCTCCCCTTTTCCTCTCCTTCCCGCCCTTTCATCTCTCGTTCGTCTGCCACCGTTCATCTCTTTTCCAAGGTCCCCAATTTCTTCTTTCCTGCTTCTTCTTTCTCCCCTCCCGCTCCTCTGAAGACCTTCACCTTGAAACGTTTAGCGCTGATCCATCTTCCCACATCCAACTAGAATTTCTTCTCAAACCAATCCAGTAAAAGTCTTGATTCATTAAATTTTGCAGCACGCTCTAAAGGAGAGGTTGACGAGGTGGAAGAAAAGTGAGAAAGATACAAAAAGCAAAGACACTTTGGATCGTGCAATTATTCCCTACACCTTCCCTTACCACCGCAGTGGAGGACTGCGTGTATTTGACCCTTAAAATACATGCGTTGAGCCATACTCCGCAATGTAATGGTATCCGAAGGGGCGCCTTCAGGAGTAATTAGGCTCCTGAATTGAGGTGCTGAGGGTAGCACCTCCATGATGGGACTCTTGTCCTCATAATAGGGAAAGCTCAGAGCTCTCTCCAAGCGAGAGTACAATGAAAAGGCAGCCTTTTGCAAGCTGGAAGGGGGCCTTGTTTAGGAACCAAATCTGCTGGCACCTTGAACTTGGACCCCACAGCCTCCAGATCTATGAGAAATGTGACTGTTGTTCAGGACCCTAACTCCGTGGTATTTTATTATAGCACCCTGAGCTAGATCAAGCACCCAGTCCAAATAATTAATTCCTCCTTTAAGTTCTAATTCTACAGATCTATTGACCGCAAAGAAGAGCAGCTTCCCGGAATTGACCTTTCTGTCCGTAATTACCTTCTCTATAATGTGACACACAAGGTAATGTTACATCTCCATCTTCCATTGCAACTTCCTTCTTACTTAGATGGAACACATGATAGATACTCGTAAGAAAATAGACAAGCATCATTCCAGAAGCTGTCATCTTTCCTATCAGCATCACTGAATACAGAAGTTGTGATTAAGCCTGCAGCAGTGTACTTGTGTGCTCGCCGCGAAACTCCCATTTTCCAGACTCTCGTCCACTTTGTACATGGCAAGAACAAAACACAGGTTCTTAAGGGAACTGGCCTAAGGGAAAGCTAAACTGACTGCACCACCTGTATGTGCCCTGCTACCCACTGGGACAGGACTAAAGGATGCCTTGCTGTATGCAGTCTTACAATGAAATGTAGGAGTTTACGCCCTAAGGGAACCGCTTCTGTAAGAGAAAATAAAGGGTAAATCCAAGAAGATCAATTTTGCTGTCAGATCCAGTGTTAGTATAAAAGGTAATCACATTTTCAATATTTTCTAATAACAGCTTAATAAAGTGAATTTGAATTGAAACAGTTGAATGATTTACTTGGGAAAAGATAGTCCTTTTTACCCAGAAACCAAGAAAGCAATAAAATTTCAACTCTTTATATGTATTTTGGTACCAGCAGTTGTCCTGTTACAGAAAACAGACCAAACACGGCATCAAGAAGATTTAGGAGACCATTTACACCAGTGGGCTTGACTGGGATCACTCCCTCCCCTTTCACAGGGTTTTGGGATTTTCATAGGGAGGGCAAGTTGGGAGGTATAAAGGCAGATTTGGCACATTATGATTGGAGAATTGGGTGACATCATGGGTTGCTAAGGGAGTTTAAGCATCTCACATTACTTGCAAGGCCATCAGTTAAATAAGCATGTGGGTTACACAAAGGAAGAAATGTCCCATTATATTTGAAGTTACATTGCAAGGACATCAGCTACACAAAGCCAATAAAGATGGGGGTTTATACAAAGGAAGGAGTGTTCTATCGTTGGGCCTGCCACACGTCTGCTTGGTCTTAGCAGGCATCCTGGGCAGGCTTTTATTTAAAACTTTTAATTTCCCCCTTCAGTACCATCTTGCTGTCTTTTTTATCCGTTCCTAAAAGATGATTGTTGAAGAATTAGAATTCATGGACTCTGCTCTTAACTACCTCCCTTACCTAACTGGACCTTTCACCAGCAAGAGGGGTATGGAGTCGGTAGGTGCCTGAAACATCTTTACACTCGCTGTAAAGATGCTACAGGAAGTAAATGAATCTTTTGCGTCATTTTCCGCCTATTTTCTCCTCATTGCTTTTCAATCCTAAAACCATAAAATCCTTTCCACATACACAACGTACTGCATGAGCCAGGTTTGACAACCACTTGCTCACCAAGTTCTAGCCCCTTGACCCTTCTTCCGTTCCTTTTCGACGCCAAGCGTATTCTTGCTCTCGGGACTTTGCACAGCTTTACCCACATTCCTTTCTCCTAGGTTTCTGCGTGACTGTCATTCAGGCTCATCTCAAACATTTCTTCCCGAGCAGGGCCTTCCTTAGTTGGCCCATCTAAAGTAATACGCACATTCGCTATCGTAGTGTACAGTTTCATGTCCTTCAAAGAACACAGCACCATACTTATTTGTGTACTTTTTTGTTGTGTGTCTCCTTAGATTAAAGATGTAAGCACTATAATGCTTACAGTAATCCCCACCCCTGAAGTTATGAAACTATGTGCAGTAAATAGTCACAGAAGAAAAGACTACAGAGTCAGGTATTACACTTCAGGGACTAAAGCACCCTTAAACACAAATTCTGTAGGGTTTACCCCTGTGGAACACTACACTGTTTATGTTGGGAGCAGGGAGGCGGTCTGAAGATAAAACATGGACAGGAGAAATGAAACCAATCTGCGTTTAAAATTCTTTAACTAGGGATGAGGTGAATGTTTTCTCATTTCCCCATGTGATTTTTCAGAAGCCCGTTCCTTTGTCTTGTCATTTCAAGATGAGGAATGGCAAATAATAAAGCACAGAAATGAATAACGATGTGCTCAGAAATTTCAATTAATGTCCGAAGAGCTGGGATTAGATACTGCCCACTTAGGAAACTCAATCCCTGTGCTCACCGACGGTTCTCAGACCCACACAGTTCTGAACTGTTGCTCTCAGAGCTCGCGCGTTTGTACGGCTGTGGAGCTACGTGGCAGCGAGGGTGCGTGGCTGGAGAGAAACAGCACAGAGGTATAAACAAGGGCAGTAACCTAGATTCTTGTCCCCCAAAGAAGGTGTGAAATAGAGCAGTTAGGTATGATGTCGCTCTGAGTTTGTAACGTTTGCTTGTGTTTCAGAAAAAACAATCACAAAAACTAAAAGTAAGAAACGAGGTAAAAACAGAATCCAAAAATTAAATCATGTGCATTTTTCTGTCCTTTTCCTTTCTTAGTTAATATTTATAACTTCACGCAATTTTGCATGTAATATTTTTAAATTGAAATTAAAATATTATGGAGGCACACACATACTCCTTAAACTTTGAAACTCAACACGGTTCATGAAGTGTAACTTATTTCAACACACATCAAGGAAAAAGCAAAACTATACGAAAAGTGCCAAGTTAGTCATACCTTTTCATTAACTCACTTAGTTTAAGTGAGTAATGCAAATGACCCCAAGAAGAAGTAATCCTTATAAATAGGCTCATGGTTCATAATAATTACATATGGGTAGAATTTCACCCAGGAATGTGAAAAGATTTAAGCGGTCATAGGATAATACAGAATACATAAATAATTTCTAAAAGTAAAACAGTTTGCAAATGTTTAAATTACCTGGAATAATCTGGTAATAGGAAAGAAAAAAGGAATGAAATCATGTCACATGCTAAAACCAGAACAGAAAATACAGGGTTCCAAAACCTGAGAAAGGCATAATATGCATATTTTAAAAAGTTGTCCTGTATTTCAAGTATCCCTAATGTGCATAATTCAAGCAGCTGCCGCCCCCACAGCTTTCCGCGGCAGTGTTCTGCACAGCAGCTGCTGCTCCCGCTGGCTGGTACTTGCAGTGCAGAACCCAGGTCTCTAATCCGTTGCTCACTTCTGCTGCTGACTTCAGTCAGCCCAGGTCCTTGGTGGCAGCTCTATCAGAGTGGGACTAGCAGTTGGTGTGGCAAGGTCCAGGGGCCCAGGCCACTGTTACGGGACCTGATAAAGTGCACAACGTCTTACCCCCCAGTGCATTCTGCCACTAGCAAGTGTAGGCAAAAAGGGTCAGTAAGTCACAGAAAGGGACCGATTTAGAGCTTAGGTTCTACCCAGGATTACAAATGAGTAAGTGTTGCTTTGACAAAACCAAGAATCTAGAAGCTTGAATCTTTTCTTAAGAGGAGAAATTATGAAATATAAGGTCTAACTATTCTTTTTAACTGCTTCAGAGTAATTGCCTCTCTGGATTTCCCCAAGGGCTAATATAGTTAATAAACAGATCTGTGATCTGATTCTACTCAAAAAAGAAAACAGCAATATCAAATATAAAAGTCAACATGAAATTAGCACTAAAAATCAAACTGGAATTTCTTATTTTTGCTGTGTATGTTCGTTCTAATTGAATCTGATTGATTTTTGTACCAGAATGTCAATTCCTTGTCTTGCCTTGAGATGTCCAAGACTAACAGAGACTTCTCAGAAAAGAGACTGCTAGGTAGGAAAGAAGGATTTGAGAGGCCTGTAGGAAGAGAAATCCCACTATCCCCCACCATCTGAGCTCGGCTTGTGTTTAAGCACATACTCTTTTCTCCCTTCTCCCCCTCCCTCCACCCCTCCCTCCTTTTATCCCAAATTTCTAAACATTGTTCCCAGTCTAAGACTTACTGAATTCTCATTAATAAAAGGCAAACATTAAAAAGAAAACATTTAATGAGGCAGGCAATGGCAACACAAGCCTATAATCCTAGCCATCTAGTAGGCTGAGGCAGGAGGATCACAAGTGAGAACCCAACCTGGACAACCTCATAATTTAGAGATTCTGTCTCAGAATAGAAAGAGCTTTGGATGTAGTTCACTGTGAAGGTCCTGGGTTAAATCTCCAGCACCAAAAACATGTATGTTGCTGTGTGTGTGTGTTCTGTTTTCTTTCAGTTTTTGGTACCTGGATTGAACCCAGGGCATTTACACTGACCTACATCCCCAACCCGTTTTTTAAAAAACTGGAGACAGTGTCTCATGAAGTCACTATATTGCCCAAACTGGGCTCACTGTACTAATCCTTCAGCCTCAGCCTCCCAGGGTCCTGGAATTATAGGTGTGCACCACCATGGCTAGCCCCAAACCTGCATTTTCTAAATGCTTTTATTTACCATTTCCTGCTTGTCCAAAAGCCTCAGGAGATGTGCATCACTGGCTGTGCAGAATTCCATACTGGAATTCCAGTCCTTTTTCTCCACTGAGAAATAGTAACAGTGGTTGCCATATCTCATCCAGAGGTCTGGGCAGCTGGGACAGCTGGCACAGGCGGAGTCGCGGGAGACTAGAAAAGAAGAGGAAGATGGTTCACATCTTTGCGGAGTCAACAGCCTTGGCAATGAAAAGGGAGGCTCGAGGTCTTCCCCGCTCTACCACCTTTCAGATTAAGATTTGAAGGAATGAGTAACAATGCATAGCCTCCAACTATATCAGCACTAGAGCGTGCAAGGGTGTGACTAGGACTGAAGGGGCACGGGAGAAAAGGCAGTATACTTTGCCTGAGGGAAGTCGGGGGAGAATATTATTCTCACTAAAAAATATCTGTGCACGTTGATTCATGCCAGATAGAACAGCCGTGCACCTGCCTGACACTCCCGCGTGCTGTCTGCACGTGCACAGCACACATGGCTGCGTGGTGCACACTGCTTCAAGCAGGCAGGTCCATTCCCTGAGCCTCACGTCCTGACTCACCATATTGGTAAGAAAAGGAAGGAAAGCAGAAAGGACAAACTAAAAGAAAGGACAGACTAAAAGGTTTACTTTCCCAGATGTAATTATCTGTAGCACTGGAAGTTGGACAACACGCTTATATGTCAGAAAAGCTGTTTACTTTAGGTATTTATTTACAAAATTCTGACAGATTATCAGCTGTCAAAGTGAAAAGTGACAGCATTCTCTTCACTCAGGTCTTTTAAACACAGACGGTGCCCAGTTTGTTAAAATGACTGCATCGTAGCTCTGTCAAAAGGAAAGAGGATAAGATTCAGAGAAAAGCCTAAGTCAGATTCTCTGAACCACGCTTACACAGTCTCCCTGTGAGGACAGCTCCCCAGGGGGCAGAGGCGAGCCCTTGCACCAAGTGAGCACACACGTAGCTATAGAACTGCAGGCAGACTGCGTATCTGGTCTCCATTTGAGGCTTTGAGAGTGGGAAGTAGCCCTTTTTCTTATAAAGTTGAGGTAGTTTTCTGTGGCAAGGGGCCCACGTGGCCTTCTGTAGGCCGGCTATTAAGTTGGTACTTCATAAATTTATGCTTTTCTCCCATACAGTTGTGACACTTCCCATCCCCGCATCAGAAATCCCTAACATCCCTAAGAGTTTTTTTCTGTCGAACACAGGACTTGAGTATGAGGTGGAGATCCTGGGAGAGAACCCTTAGAGTTCTAGGAATTAATGTTATACAAGCTGTACGAGCAACTTCTGTATAAATAACCATCCCCCGTAACATGAGCTAAGGGAGGGCTCCAGACTGTGAGACTAAACAGAGGGCCCCTCATCACTACACTTGAGGTTCTAGAAGAACTAAACCTAGAAAAGTTAATTTAAGAAGCTATGAAAGCTCTTAAATGGCAAAAAAGAAGTCAGAATGTTAAATTAATTATGCAATATCTACTATGTGGAAGGATAAACACCATTATTATAATTTAATTATTATGATAAATGTGATGGTAGGAAAAGGTTTATGACACAATTTGAAATTTAAAAGCAATATACAAAATTATAGGTATCTTATGATCAGAATTATTCTGTCTTGTTTTGAAAAAGCAAAATTATGGAAGCATATTTTGATTTGATTCCAATTATGTTAATAAATATGTTAAATAAACACATTAAATATGTTAGTCAAAATGAGGGGACCACATTGAGAAAATAGCTGTGTACAGGCAACAACTTACTTTGTTGAGATTACTTTTTTATTTTTCAAATTTGCCATGATGTGGTATTGTTTTATAATTTTAAAAAGATAAGATAAAAGATTAATTTTGGCTTAAGTCACCACTCACCTTGGCACAGAATCCACTGGGACAGCAACAAACTTGAAAGAAGTATGTTCAGGAGCCCCAGGGCGATTGCCACAAAACAGAAAAGAGAAAACCTAGAGAAAAACACTGCAAAAACAGAATCCAAAGGAAAATCCTGAGTTGGAGGAAAGGCCGAAAGAAAAGAGAAGACAAGGAAGGGTATCTGGGATCTTTGAGATGGTTTGACCTAGAAAGAACCGAGACACAGGTCACAAAGACCCCTTCTCAGTTGGCAGGGTCTTGTCTAAAGTCCTAGGGACCTACCAACAACTACCTCAAGGAAAAGGTTATACTCACCTTGTTAAAGAAAACTTTTTCCACTTAAAATGTGGCTTTTTAAAAATACTTTTGTGGTAAGAATGTAAACTGGTATAACTTTGAATTTGAACAATAACTTGACACTATTTACCAAACTTTTGCAAAGGCATTTACACTTTAGCCTAGCAATTTCTCTTTGAGACATTTTCCCTACCGATACCCATAGATGTACAGAATGTCTTGTGTGTAAAGCTATTTACTAACAACCAAAGAACAAATTCATTTTGGTATAACCACAAAGTAAATATGCCACTTCTAAAAAGGAAATGCTTTTTTTTCCTTGTACGGACTGATTTTTAAACTGTGTAGTTAAGGATAAGAAATATCCCTCAGAACATGGTGTAGCAGAATCTCTGCAAGTAAGAATCTGATAAGGATTTTTATCTCTGGAGAGGGGAAATGGTCAGTTTCTGTTCTGACAAAATGTTACTATTACCCATTAGAAAAATCATTGAGGTCTTTCTCATTTCGTAGTCAGAAAAATAAAGATGTCTACAATTTAAACAGCTACACCAAGTCTCCTCTAAACATAAACAGAGATTTAAAAAAAAAACTCTCCCAACAAAGTTCCTGCTTTAATTCAAGAGCATAAAGAACAAAGGCACTGCCCTCGCCTGGCATTAGATGAGCTCCTAGAAGTGAAGGATTGAAATGAATTTACCTGAGATCTGAGACCTGAGATCATATCCCACACCATCTACCAAATTTCTATAGTCCAATACAGGACTTCAAACTGAACCCACAGTAATTCTTCAAACAACCTTCAACTGTTCTGTCCCCACTACTCCAGCCTGTGCTCCCGCTCCTTCATCCCGGACCTACGCTCCTCTGCAGTTTTCCGCGTTCACTGGTTAACTCACCCTTTTGCTGGGGTCTGCAGTCACCCTGAGCTAGGGCCGCACTAGGGAGCTCTACAGTGGAATAGATGGCACTGCTACTTTCCTCCATCTCTTAGGGTTCACACACAGCGGTGAGAGTCTGCTCACAGATGCACGGAGGTGAGAAGGCAGCCCAGTCCCTCAGCTGGTAGCAGGAAGCTTGACAAAAGCAGAAGTAATCTTTCAGGAAATGATTCATATTATGGGGCTGCCTATAGAAACTGATGTTCAAATTTGTTTTAAAGATTGCTTTACCCTGAACTGCGGAGCGAGACCCTATCTCAAAAAGACAAAAAAAAAAAAAATGATTTGCTCAACCGCACTTTCTAGATGCTCATGAAATATGTCTTAAATTGATTGTCAATCTTACTTAATCCTATTGAGAAAGGGGACACAATGGTTCGTAAATCTCACAATTACAGGTAGTAGGATAAAAATGAAAGTCTCTAGCATTAATCTCAGGGGTTTTCTTCCATCTGAGAAAATAGATGTAGACCAGCACTCGGGAGGCTGAGGCAGGAGAATCATTGTGAGTTCAAAGCCAGCCTAGGCTACAAAGTGAGCTCTAACCCAGCCTGAGCTGCATAGCAAGACATTACCTCAAAAAGACAAAAAAAATTTTTTAAAGAAAATAGATGTAGAGAAAATGGGACTGATTTTACCATTTTGTGGGCCTATTGAGTAGTGATAAATGACAGAGAAATAAACCATTGGGAGAAGTGGACCACTACTCAGCTGTATTTTGTAAAAACGACATATGCTTGTCCCTCTCCAAAACATTTTTCCAAATGTATTCTAATGCTTACTCATTTTTTCTTTTAAAGAGAAAAGAACAAAAACAAAATAACAAAAAGACAAAAACAAAACAACATAAAAACTACTTTAAAAGTACAGAATTTCAAAACAAGATGATAGGATATCAACAATGGTTGTTGTATTACTTATTGTTATCTTCAGAGTAGCTGCTCAGATTACAAGATACAGGTATGCAAGATTGATCAAACAGTTAAACATTAACTGTCCCTTTCAATAAACCAATAGAAATTAGTACTACGATTATCTTAGTTATCTTGTGTGTGTGTGTGTGTGTGTGTGTGTGCACGTGTGTGTGTGCATTTTTTCCCTTCTTTCTTTCTTTCTTTTCTCTTTTCCCTCAACCTAGTTGTTCTTTCCTACTGAGCAGTTTCTCTCCCTTTCACAATATCTATTGTACCTTTCAGTTTTATTTACTGTTTCAGGTTCTTACACTAGGGAAACAATATGGTATGTACATATGTAAGTCTGATTTATTTTGCTTGTGAGTATGGTCTCTAGTTGCATCCATTTATCTCGAATAAAAGCCTTGAATTTATCTTTCTTTCCTTTTTTAATTTTTTTTTTTTTGCAGTACTGGGGATCGAACTCAGGACCCTGCGCTTGGTAGGCAGATGCTTATTCCACTGAGCTATATCCCCAGCCCCCCCCTTTTTTAAATTTTTTGAACTGAGACTTGAACTCATGACCTCATGCTTGCCAGGGAGACACCATGACATTGAGCTATATCCCCGGCCCTGTTTACTCTTAACACTGTCTGAAATTCCATTAATTTCCTTTAATTCTTTCTGCTATTTTGCCACAATTGTTATTAAAAGAACCAAGTATGCATTGCATGAAAACATTAAGACCTTTTCCTCTTAGTTCAAATAAATACCATGGTCACGGGGGGGGGGGATGATTCACTTTAGACTTAAAGATATACAACATAGACTGAAAATGATGGGAGGTGAAGAGATAGTCCACACAAAAGGGTAACCAAGAGAAGATGACTATGCTTGTATCACACAGAATGTACTTTAAGTCAAAAACTATCGGGCAGGGGGAGTCATTTATAATGACAAAAGGATCAACTCAACAGAAAACATAACAATTATAAGTATATATGCACCCAACATGTCAGTGTATGAATATATAAAACAAATACTAAAGGCCTGGGGAAATATCTTAGTGGTAGAGCACTTGCCTAGACTTCCCTGGACTTAAACCCCAGTACTGCAAAATAAATTAGTTAAATTAAATAAATGTGGACATAGCAAGAGAGAAGCTGACAGCAGCACAATAATGATAGGAGACTGCAACGCTTCACTTTCAATAACGCAAAGACCATCCAGACAGAAAATCATTCCACCGACAGCTGACCGGAATGTGACTGACCACATAACCTAACAGGTTCGTCCAGAACCTTCCACCCAGCAGGTTACTCTTTCTCCACTAGAGATCATATTTAGGTCACAAAATAAACTCTTAGCAATTTTTAAATTGTTGAATGATTCCAAATAACTCTTCTAGCCCCAGAAAAATGAAACCAGAAATTAAGAACAGTGAAGAAATGAAAAGATTCACATTTAGACCTCATATCGTTTTTTTAGAGAAATGACAGCACATTCTGGACAAGTTCTGGGTCAAAAAGGAAATCAAAAGGGAATTTTTAAAATGTTTCCAGCCGAAGTTGGACGTGGTGGTACATGCATTCAGCCCCAACACTTAGGAACCTGAAGCAGAATGATCATGAGTTCCCAGCCTGACTATTAAGCAAGACCTTGTTTAAAAAACAAAAAGAGGGGATCCGGGGAAGATGGCGACCAGGTGAGCAGCAAGGGAGCGAACCTCCTTAATAAACACCACCAGCTCGAGACAGACTTGGCGAACGTGAATGCCGGGACCTCGGCTGGGAAGTTTAAACTGGGCGTATTTCTCTGAGATGCTGGGGGAGATGTGGTAGGGCGGACCAGGCTGCCGGGGCGAGACGTGGGAAAGTCCCAGACGCTGGGAGCCAGGGACGATCCCCGCGGGGAAGAAGCTGGGATCGGTCCAAGCGCAGTGGGAGCGCGGCCGCCTCCGGACCTCCCGCCTCCCGAGCCGGCGCAGCCCCCCGGCGGCTCGCGACAGAGATCGGCTTGCTAGCGGCAGAGACGCCCGGCAATCCCACGTTTCGCGCGTGTCGGGCGGGCCGCGCAGAGGGCCCCAAACGCCGCCGGAAGCGGAGAGAGGGATTTGCTAGATTCTAGCGCCCTGAGAGCACGGACGCCTCGATCTCTCCCGCCTCCCGAGCCGGCGCAGCCCCCCGGCGACTCCCGACAGAGATCGGCTTGTTAGCGGCGGAGACGCCCGGCAATCCCACGTTTCGCGCGTGTCGGGCGAGCCGCGCGGGAGAGAGGGATTTGCTGGGTCCTGGCGCCCCGAGAATACAGACAGCTCGATCCCTCCCGCCCCCCGACCCGGCGCAGCTCTCCGGCGACTCCCGACAGAGATCGGCTCTCTGGCGGCGGCAACGCCCAGCGGTCTCACGTTTCGTGCGCATCGGGCGAGCCGCGCAGAAAGCCCCAAAGGATAGACTGGCACCTTGGAACCTTCATGCCTGCAGGGACTCCAA